>JAODXP020000103.1:62500-67500 GCA_027497455.2 Sardinella longiceps | reverse complement strand
TCTCCCTTCCTCTCGTAACCTAGTATCTTTATCTTCTGCATTTCTCCCACTCTTCCAGCTATCTCTTCCTCTATTCACCTCTTTCTCCCTTCTTAGCCTAGTGTCTTTATCTTCAACATTTATCCACCTTTCTTCATCTCTCTCCATCTTTCTCCCTTCCATCGCTCTCTCCCTTCCTCTCTGTAGCTTTGTGTCTTTATCTTCAGCATTTCTCCACCTTTCTTCATCTCTCTCCATCTTTCTCCCTTCCATCGCTCTCTCCCTTCCTCTCTGTAGCTTTGTGTCTTTATCTTCAACATTTCTCCACCTTTCTTCCTCTCTTAGCCTTGTGTCTTTATCTTGAGCAGTTGTACAAGTCTCTCTTTCTCTCTCTCCCAGCTCTCTTTCCCTTCCTCTCTGAACCTTGTCTTTATCTTCAGCATTTCTCCACCCCTCTGTCACTCTCTCTCCCTTTCTCTTCCACCTCTCTCTCTCTCTCTAGCTTTGTGTCTTCAGCATTTCTCCACCTCTCTCCCTCCCTCCCTTCCATAGCATTTCTCTCTGCTGCATGTCTAACCATCTCTATCTCACTACTTCAATATTCTTCACCTCTCTATCTGGCTTTCTCTCTCTCTCTCTCTCTCTCTCTCTCTCTCTCTCTCTATCTGGCTTACTCTCTCTCTCTCTCTCTCTCACACACACACACACACACACACACACACACACACACACACACACACACACACACACACACACACACACACACACACACACACACACCTGTCTCTCAATCTCTCTCTCTATGGAGTGCGCATGGCTGGCAGTTTAAGATGTTGTCTCTCTCTCTTTCTCTCTCTCTCTCTCTCTCTCTCTCTCTCTCTCTCACACACACACACACACACACACACACACACACCTGTCTCTCGATCTCTCTCTCGATGGAGTGCGCATGGCTGGCAGTATAAGATGTTGTCTCTCTCTCTCTGGAGTGCATGTGGCGGGCTGTATAAGAGGTCCCTCTCTCTCTGCCTCTCTCACACACACACACACACACACACACACACACACACAAAGCACACACACACACACACACACACACACACACACACACACACAGACACACATCCCTGTGGAGTGCGCGTGTCTGGCAGTATAAGATGTTGTCTGTCCCTCCCAGGTCGAGAGCCGGAGTCCAGGGATGCCGCAGACAATGAGCAGCCAGCAGCCTCAGATAAGATTCTTTTACCCCCCACTGGGGTAGTTAGAGCCAATACCTACCTCCAGTCTCTCTGCCCCGGGGGGTAGGGGGCCAGGAGTGTGTGTGTGTGTGTGTGTGTGTGTGTGTGTGTGTGTGAGGAGCAGGGGCTTGCTTTAGCTCCTCGGGGAGAGGCTGTTTAAGACAGGAAATAAAACGAAATAAAATAAAATGAAATAAAATAAGCCACCACATTACTGCTGCTTCGGGGGGTGTACTGATAGCATTACTGAATGTGAACCACCTGAGGAGTGTGTGTGTGTGTGTGTGTGTGTGTGTGTGTGTGTGTGTGTGTGTGTGTGTGTGTGTGTGTGTGTGTGTGTGTTTGTGTGACTGCACAGTCAGTGGGCATGCATTAGTCATGAGGCAAAGTTTCACTGGTATATGACTGTGTGTAGGGGGCAGGAGTGTGTGTGTGTGTGTAGGGGGCAGGAGTGTGTGTGTGTGTGTGTGTGTGTGTATGTGTGTGTGTGTGTGTGTGCGAGCATTTTGGTGGCTCCTTGGTATATGACTGGTGTATGGTCTCGCTGTTATATGACTGTGTGTAGGGGGCAGGAGTGTGTGTGTGTATGTGTGTGTGTGTGTGTGTGCGAGCATTTTGGTGGCTCCTTGGTATATGACTGGTGTATGGTCTCGCTGTTATATGACTGTGTGTAGGGGGCAGGAGTGTGTGTGTGTGTGTGTGTGTGTGTGCGTTTGGTGTGGCATTTTGGTGGCTCCTTGGGCATGAAAGGAAGGAGTAAAAATTAGTTATTAATTATTATTGAGTGTAAAGGGTTTAGTCTGGGAGTGAAGTCAAGGTGTTTCCATGTCTTTGCAACCGTGCAGCCAGCACTGCAGGGACCACACAGTCAGTCAGGTGTAATAGTCTACATAGGAGTGTCTAGTGAGTTTTAGTTGGCTAATGTGCATCACTCCCAATCCCATGATGTTTTGCGGTGTGTGTGTGTGTGTGTGTGTGTGTGTGTTTGTGTCCATGTACCATGGGCTAGTCAGACAGCTGTTTATAATGTGCTTTACTCCCAGTCTGATGATTGGTTTGATTGGTGTGTGTGTGTATCGTGGGCTAGTTATTTGTGCTTGACTCCTAGTCTGATGACTCCGTGGTGTGTGTGTGTGTCTGTGTGTATCGAGGACTATAGTCATATGTGTTTGACTCTCAATCTGATACTGTGGTGTGTGTGTGTGTGTATCGTGGGCTAGTCATATGTTACCTCACTCACGTCAGATCATGCGCTACGTAACTTTCGTAAGGCACTTCCGCGCAACGATCTGATGTTGAAGCCCATCAGAGAGATTTCAAGCCATTATTCTCTAACCGGACCAATCAGGGCCGCTAGCTGCTGTAGAGGGTGTGACATAGCGAATAAGCAACTGTTTTGAATCCAACCAATCCAACAAACGTAACCAGCGTCATCGGTTGGTTTCGATGTGGTTGGTTGCAGTGTACGTCAATTAAATTGATGGACAAGCCGTTTGCCCAGTTAGATTCAAGGATTTCTGGCTCCTGAAATATCTCGTCTATCGCTGAATATCAGATGAACGCGCGTAGCGCTACATCTGACGTGAGTGAGGTAAAGTCATATGTGCTTGACTCCTAGTCTGATGACTCTGTAGTGTGTGTGTGTGTGTGTGTGTGTGTGTGTGTGTGTGTATATCGTCATATGTTCTGTGGGGTTATAGGTTCAAGCTCAGGGCTGGCTATGCAGGATCACCTCTGATACGTGTGTGAGAGGGCATAAAGTCCGCTCATTATACTTCAAGAGTGTGTGTGTGTGTGCGTGTGCTCCAGTATGCTTGTTCCTGTTCCTGTAGTCTGTATCGGTGTATAAGTCTGTATCTGTGTATTTTTTATTTATGTACATCTTTTATAGATGTGTTCAGACATTGCATTGCATTGCATTGCATTGTTTGTGTGTGTGTGAGTGTGTGTGTGTGTGTGTGTGTGAGTGAGAAGGTCAGAGGTTGGTTAAGACACACAGCTGATGTGCAGTTTGGCTTTTCTTCAACTTTCAGCAGCCGACCCGATTTAACTTTCACTCCAAGGAGCGGGATGAGCAGCCAGTCCACTGATCAAGTCAAGCCAGTTCAACACACACACACACACACACACACACACACACACACACACACACACACACACACACACACACACACCACACACACACGACAGACACACACACACACACACACACACACACACACACACACCTGCCTACTCCGTGATGGGCCAAAGGTGAAGGTGCCAGACTGCCAAAGCTATAATCACATCTAGCCTACTGATACTTTAAACTTGTAAACAAACACAAGACAAAACAAAACAATACTACAAACACATGACAAAACAGATATCTCTTATTTAAACTGGTAAACAAACACAACAAAATAGAAATCTCTAATTAAAACTAGTAAACAAACTCGACAAAATAGAAATATATAATTTAAACTAATAAATAAACAAACATAAGCTAAAACAAATATCTCTAATTTAATTTAAACAGTGAAGCTGGTTTGAAATATGTCCTTCAGGTGTACCACCATGCACTAAATGAAAACTTTTATTAATTGTGCTTTTACTTCTGAGGGCCTTTTGGTTCCATTTAATCTTTTCTGTATTTTTCTTCCTTTTTTAAATAAAAAAAAAAATAAACAAATAATGTGGAAATGTTCTGGTTTCGGTCATGTCCTGGAGTTATGACATTTACTGGTGCCAGCAGAGGAAATGAATTGAAGGTTGTGGGGGGAACAGCAGTGTAAGCACTGCCTATTGAAGTGACCAGCGGGAGAACTCCATTTAAATAAGGAAGCAGAACTCATTTATTCCCAATAAAACAGGAGAGAGAAAAATATTCACCATAAATCTCTCAGGCAAGAAGACACCTGTGAAACTCTCTCTCTTTCTCTCGCTCTCTCTCTCAGGCAAGAACACACCTGTGAATATCTCTCTCTCTCAGGCAAGAAGACACCTGTGAATCTCTCTCTCTCTCTCTCTCTCTCTCTCTCTCTCTCTCTCTCTCTCTCTCTCTCTCTGTGAGTGTGTTTGACAATGAGGGAAAATGGTATTCTTATTAAGCCATGAGGATGTTATTACCCTACCCAGCCAAGGCAATGTATAAACGGTAGGCTAGACCTATAATTCATTTACTTTCTGAAAGCATAATGTGAATCACTAGGAATGGAATTTTCCTGTCTTTTAACATCTTTTAACAACTAGCCCAAAAGAAAAACAGCAAACATTTTATTAGCCTATGTTCTGACTCTGAATTCTTTGCTATTTTTGTTAATGAATTTGGAGTCTGCGCTTATATTTTATTTTATGTATGTCTGCGGTCATTACTTCATATATATAGTCAGTCAGCTGACAAGGACGCTCTTGAGACATTGGGGGAAGGCTTGTTTACACAGTTGTTTACATGTTCTACACAGCAGAGTTAGCTAGTGCCTGGAATACTTACAGGAACTAAACTAAAGTAAAGGTTGGTAACTCTAACCTAGACTAAAGATCTGTGACGAGACGGGCTGCAACATTCTAAAAACCTGGACGTTCTAAAACTCTGAAGCTGCGCTTCGACATGTTAAATCTTTTGCGACGGCTTGCAACTGCCTGCAACAACCCGCAACGATTGATTCACACCGCCGCAACTACTCGCTAAAACCGTTTCATCTCGTCACGGATCTTCAGCTAGCTGGTGCAGTAACTAAATTAAAGTAAAAGCTAATATAGACTAAATTAAACTAAATTAAAGCTAAGATAGTCTACTGTTCC
>JAODXP020000103.1:45000-47500 GCA_027497455.2 Sardinella longiceps | reverse complement strand
AACAACAAAATATATGTCCACCAACATGATTGAACGAGTACCCAAAGTTCAGAGACTGAAAATAGTACAGGTGCCTATCTGCCTCTTTAGGCTGCTGGATAACGTAGTGATGCCTACTGCCACCGGAGCGACTTCTCTCGATTTAAACCACTTGTCAAAGCAAACAAACTTATCGACAGTCTCCACATATTTAACTGAACACAGGGATTTTGTATCACTTTAACACTACGCCTAAAAGCCAAACTTTACCACCGAATAACCCGCTAGCTTGTTAGCTGACGGTAGATCGCCTACCTTGTTAAGTGACGTTACTAACGTTAGTCGTTTTCCCATAGGATTAAGCGCATTTCTCTTGAAGTGCACCTTAACTCATACAATTTGTAAACACTGTAAGGCATACAGGATCGCTACTGTAGTTGGATATTATTTAGTATACATCTGATAGATTACGCCAAAATTATAAAATGTAGGATTAGCTGTTGAGAAAGCATTAAAAGACAGTGCTGAAAACGGTCACTTTTGTATTGGTTCTGATAGCTTCTGGAGGCTTTCTGCCTCCAGTTGCAGTTTATAGAATGTTAGAACACGGAATGTTTACAAACACAGAAAGGGTCTATGTAAGGGATAACGGCCGACGAGGTGTCCAGTTATTCATTTATAATTGTCGAGGCGGAATCTAGAACTCCGGCGACGCGCGCAGCGCGAAGACGGAGTTATTCCGCCAAGACAATTATCAAATGAATAACTGGACACCTCGGAGGTCGTTATCCCGCTTATCTCCCGTATCTATCTATCTCTCGTATATTTGAAGAAGCGTATAAAACGTAAAAGAAATATGCAACTCAAATTTAAAAGAAGCTAACCTGTTCGGTTTGGGTACTACTTTCAGTTGAAAGTAGATCTACAAGGTTGCTTATTGTTGTTATAGTTACCATTCTGAAAGGCATTCATATGGAACGGTAATCAGTTATTAGATGAGTTATTTTTTGGAACTACTTCCAAAGTAGCCGGTTATCTGGAATTAATGGCCACCTAGCAGCCAATCAGAGAAGAGAATGGCGTTCTGAAGGGAGATAAATATATATAAAGTGTCATATTATGCAAGACTAGCTCACAGGTTAAACATTGATGTTAGCATAGCCCCAAGAGATTTGCTTCCACTGCCATTGGGAAGGTGACAATGTGGAAAGGTCACACACACACACACACACACACACACACACACACACACACACACACACACACACACAATGTTGAAAGGTCTCAGAACGTAGAGCTATAAGTCCATATAAATAAGCTTGTGGGCTTCTTGCTATTCACTGCGGTGTTACTGGTGTTCAATACTGGCAAATAGGCTACTTATCTGCTAACAAAAGCCGGGAGATAACAGGACGTCTACGTCGCCTCAAACTGTGCTGGGCCTCAGCAGGTCACAGGCAATCAATGGTTAACAAGCACATCAGCGCCCAGCTATTGTTGTGTCTATTTTCCCCCAGGACAGAGTCGCCGCAAATGCTGCAGTGTGTCAGTGTGTGTGTGTGTGTGTGTGTGTGTGTCTGCAGTGTGTCAGTGCGGATTATTGTGCCACCCCGCACCTCGGAAACGCCAAGTCGGATTTAGCATCAACAGCAGAATTCAACTCTGTTTTTTTTTTTTTTACCCCCAGCTATTTAATATCACCTCTGCAAATTTGGATGAACATTCATAATCACATTTGATGTTTATATCCTGCAACAGCCAAGACTCCCAGATAAATAAATTCTTTTTTTTAATGCCTCTTTTTTGATGATTCAGAGCTTGTGATCTTATGAAGGTGGCTGTGCAGTAGCCAGTCAAGCAGGGACTGTGAGTGTGTGTGTGTGTGTGTGTGTGTGTGTGTGTGAGAGAGTGTATAAAATATGCTTAATCTGCCTATCTATATAAATAATCTGACCGAGAGGTATTTTTATCAAACCTCAACAGAAAGCCTTCTTGTGTAAGCTGACAGAAAGCCACCCCACATAACCTAGAAAAACAGGACGATACTGAATGTGAAAACAAATATTCTTGCGGGTGTGTGTGTATGTGTTCATGTCTTTCTCTCTCTCTCTCTCTCTCTCTCTCTCTGTGTGTGTGTGTGTGTGTGTGTGTGTGTGAGCAACGCGTATCTACATCAAAAACAAATAAATGCTAGCACTGGATTTAATTTATGTTGTGTTGTTGGTGTTTTTCATAACTAGTTATGCTTATCAGAGAGAAATCTCACAAACTCTTAACAAATACAGTGTGTGTGTGTGTGTGTGTGTGTGTGTGTGTGTGTGTGTGTGTGTGTGTGTGTGTGTCTCAGCAAACTCTTAACAAATACAGTATGTATGTGTGTGTGTGTGTGTGTGTGTGTCTCAGCAAACTCTTAACAAATACAGTATGATGCTAAAAGGCCCAAATCATTTAATCTCTCACTGATCTCATTATGTGTAACAGTCCTTTAGATCTCTCTCCATCTCTTTCTGTGTGTGTGTGT
>JAODXP020000103.1:10000-25000 GCA_027497455.2 Sardinella longiceps | reverse complement strand
GGGAGAGGGAAGAATGGAGAAAGGGTACAGAGGGATAGAGAAAATATCAGAGAAAGGAGCCAAAACAGACAGAAACAAATATCAAATTGAGGTGTGGTGTGTGTGTGTGTGTGTGTGTGTGTGTGTGTGTGTGTGTGTGTGTGTGTGTGTGTGTGTGTGTGAGAGGCAGAGAGATGACAAGAACTAGAGGTGAGTGGGGGGAGAGAGAGAGAGAGAGAGAGAGAGAGAGAGAGAGAGAGAGAGAGAGAGAGAGAGAGAGAGAGAGAGAGGAGAGAAGTGTAAGACATGAGGCTGAAAGAAGGGAGGGGAAAACAGACAAAGAGAGAAAGGGATAGAGAAGATGAGGTGTGAACGAGAGCAGAAAGGAGGGATGGAGAGAGGAAAGAGAGAAAGGGAGAGACAAAAGGGAAGAAAGAGGAGGAGAGGAGGGGAATGAGGGACGGAGAGACGGAACCCCATAAGAGACAAAAAGAAGAGGAGGAATCAGAGAGAAAGTGGAGGAGAGGTGAAGAGATGAGAAGATGAGAGAAAAGAAGGAGAGGAATAAAAAAACAGTGAAAACACTCACATGCAGAGTGTGACATTTATAAATATTACAGGATTACAAGTGTGTGTGTGTGTGTGTGTGTGTGTGTGTGTGTGTGTGTGTGTGTGTGTGTGTGTGGTGTTTTGTTTGTAAGAGAGACACAGATACGTGTAATCATGGAGTTGATGTGACAAGAAGGGCTGCTTAAGAGTATTTCAGTACTTTTCACACAGAAGCACACACACACACACACACACACACACACACACACACACACACACACACACACACACACACAGTGTTGTCCTCCAAACATCAGAACATGTAGACCAAAACCTCTTCAGCTTGATGGAGACAAAGCACTTCAGCACTGCCTTGACCCCAACATCTCTTAACACTGTCTGACACTTCAGAGACACAACTTTATTTTTTTATGTGTGTGTGTGTGTGTGTGTGTGTGTGTGTGTGTCTGTGTTTATGTGTGTGTGAGTGCGGGGAGAGAGAGAGAGAGAGAGAGAGAGAGAGAGAGTGTGCAAGAGGGTGAAAAATAGATCTGACAATGTTCTTGTCACTTCCTCCCAGTCTCCCAGTCATGGTGAATCATCTCTAACACAACAAAACAAATAAACAACACACACACACACACACACACACACACACACACACACACACACACACACACACAAACAAAGAGTAAAGAAGAGAGAAGGAGACAAAATCTCAGCCCATCTTAAACATGGAAACAATCACACAGAGATGCAAAAAGATCTACACACACACACACACACACACACACACACACACACACGCGCGCGCGCGCACGCACGCACGCACGCACGCACACACGCACACACACACACACACACACATACAGAAGCAAACTCTGACATGCACACGGAGACCCCGTTTACACAAACACAGCTAACCATAAAGACGCACATGTTTCTCTGCGGTTGCACCTCTCTGTTACACTTATCCGAAGGTGAAGACGGAGAATCTCACGAACTCCGGGCAAGGTGGAGATGTCGGAGAACCCCGTCTTGGAGCAAACGAGAAGCACCTACGTTCGCGCATAGTAGTTGTATTTTCACAAGGGGCACCACCTGGTTTTGAATGATGTCAGGACTTTTACCAATAAATCGTCTTTTGGAGTTATCAGGTTTTTTTGGCATGTATCTCTCATATTCTGTAAGTGTTTAACATGATTTCAAGACTAATGTTGTAAACTGTTACTGTTGGTATTTCTATCAGATGAAGCTGCCAGGCAGTAAATAGCCTACTAAAAGTTGTTAGCGAGCTAACGCTAGCGATCTATCTAACGTAATGTTTTACATTTATATTTGAGATGTAATTTATTGACAGCCTGCGGGTAACATTACTGAGTTCATTTTAAGTGGACAGAGCAAACGTGAACATAGTTTACAGCAATATGTGAGGTTTGAGCAAAGTCCAAAACAACTAGCTTATAGTTAGCATATAGCTATGTCGTCATGGTAACTGCCAAACAAACCCTCTCTGTCTAAAGCTAAAAAGCACACTTGGTTCATACAACATTGTTTTGCAGAGGAGCGATTGAATTGTCATGTGTTGGTTTCATTAATGATCAGAGACAATATTATGGCACACATACATTAATATCATTCTATAATTTCTTAAGGGAAAATGTTAATGATGTGACGTAACGTTAATGTGACACTGCTGCTAATGCAGACCGAAACACTTCACGTTTGTGGCCATCTGCCACGATGTTGCTCCCTTGAAAGGTCTTTGATAAAACTGTGACGTGGTGGTTAATTGTCACCGCCTTTCTTAGCCGTTTTTGATGTTTGTGTAAATGCGATTGTTTTCTTACTGGGGGGAGGGGAAGATAACCGGTTTCTCGAAGACCCGGGGAAGTGTAAACTAAGCATCAAGGACAGACAAAAAATACAGGCAAGGTGGACAACATTTCAGCCCATCTTTTCATGCATGCATGAATGTGCGCGCACACACACACATACACACACACACACACACACACACACACACACACACACACACACACACAGAGACACACAGAGACACACACACACACACACACACACACACACACATGCTACTAGAGCGACTGTGGGCAAACCACGCAGCAAGGGTGGGTTAACTACGGGGAAGCCCGCAACTGAAGGCCTCTGCTCTCTTTCAAGATGAATTAAAATCATCAAGTGTGTGTGTGTATATATAGGGGGTAACGGCTGCCAAGGTGCCCAGATTGAAAGCGAATGACAAGTACGACACAGAAAGCGTCTGTGAAGGTTTAACGTCTGTGAACCTGATGTTCACAGCTCAGCAACACTGTAACTATGCAGCATAGGGATGCCTCTTCTGAACTGCGTCTGGAAGCACGGGACACTGGGATTACACAAAGGCCGACATTGAGACAATGTGAGCGAGCGCTGACTTCTCAGAGTTAAAAAAAATGGCATCACTGTTACTTTATTAGTTTGTTATCAAATAGTCAGGGATTATGCTACTTTAAGATTTTCTTACCAAGAAAAGCCACACACACACACACACACACTGACGCACACAAATGTTTGTAGTTTCACTACACTTGCTTTTTAAAAGTTACCAAGAAAAGTCACACACACACACACACACACACACACACACACACACACACTGACGCACACAAATGTTTGTAGTATCACTACACTTGCTTTTTAAAAGTTACCAAAAAAAAAAAACACGCACGCACGCATAAATACACACACACACACACACACACAGATGTTTCTAGTATCACTGAACTTGCAGATTTGCCAAGAAAAAAATAACTGACTCCAGCCAGACTAGGCAATACCCCCTCTGCCACCAACACACACACACACACACACACACACACACACACACACACACACACACACACACACACACACACACACACACGGACGAACAAACGAATGAACGAACAAGTGCCCACCTGAAGCTATTTTTTTTTGGTGATGTTCAAACATTCTTTTGAGGATGTCTCCACCAAGGCCTAGTGGACATGTTGCCAGACGCTAGCTAGCCCTGCATTGTGGGAGCCCTTATCGGGGGTTGCCAGATGTCTGCTGAAATTTGTGCCGGTTTGGAGATTTGAAACCTATGCTGACACAGTGCTGCGACTGAGACACACACACTTGCCATTCAAATCAATTTCTCCTCACACCTTAGGAAGATATTACTTTAAGGCATGTTTAATGTGGAGGAGGAGGACATCTAACACATACACACACACACACACACACACACACACACACTTCTCTCTCTCTCACACACACACACACACACACTTTCTCTCTCTCTCTCTCTCTCTCTCACACACACACACACACACACACACGCACACACACACTTTGGTGACAAACTACTACACTACACACACTGCCCCCTGTGGATATCAAAGTCACCATATATGTTTTTTTTTTACAATTTAGTAACTCAGAAAGATGCAGACACAAAAACACACACACACACACACACACACACACACACACACACACACACACACACACACACACACACACACACACACACACACACACACACACACCTCTTACACCCAACCATGTATGCATATCTAACCATATGCCACAGACACACAAGACACACACACAGTCTCTTAATTAAGTTCATACACACAACCTCTCTGTCTTTTTGACTGTGTTTGTGTGTATGTCTGAGTGTGTGTGTGTGCGTGTGTGTGTCTGTCTGTGAGTGTGTGTGTGTGTGTGTGTGTGTGTGGGACAAGTGGTTGGACATGCACAGTCTCTTAATTAAGTTCATACACACAACCTCTCTGTCTTTTTGACTGTGTTTGTGTGTATGTCTGAGTGTGTGTGTGTGTGTGTGTGTCTGTCTGTGAGTGTGTGTGTGTGTGTGTGTGTGTGTGGGACAAGTGGTTGGACATGCACAGTCTCTTAATTAAGTTCATACACACAACCTCTCTGTCTTTTTGACTGTGTTTGTGTGTATGTCTGAGTGTGTGTGTGCGTGTGTGTGTGTGTGTGTGTGTCTGTCTGTGAGTGTGTGGGACAAGTGGTTGGACAGATAAGAGAGAGTGAGTGAGTGAGGAAGGGTCATCTGTCCTTCCGTCTGTCACCACCAACGAGCATCTCTGTGTCACTCTGACAGGCGTGACATTTAGGCCATGGAGGAGGCCGTGCACACACACACACACACACACACACACACACACACACACACACACACACACACACACACACACACACACACACACACACACACATTAGAAAGAGACATATTGAAAAAAATTCATGTTTCAACTTTTCAATATATTGGGAAGATCAGGATGAGATGCATTCTGTGTGTGACAGGACGACTCTTCCAATGAGGTCACTGACATTCCACTCAGTCGCAGCCAGAGAACATATAGTGTGTATATCAAGTGTGTATATAGTGTGTACAGTACAGACCAAAAGTTTGGACACACTTTCCCATTAAATCATTTACTTTATTTTCATGATTGTTGCCTTCAGTGACAATCTACAAAATAAACAAACTTATGAATGAACACGTGGCATTATGTACTTAATAAAAAAAAGTGTGAAATAACTGAAAACATGTTTTATATTCTTGCTTCATCTAAGTATCCCTATTTTGCTCTGATAACTGCCTTGTACTCTTTTTATTTTTTTAATAAGCTTCAAGAGGTAATCACCTGAAATGGTTTTCCAACTGTCTTGAACAGTTATTCATTCCCAGAGATGCTAACAACTTGTCAGCTCTTTTGCCTTCACTCTGCGTCCAGCTCACCCCAAACCATCTTGATTGGGTTCAGGTCCAAAAGTTTGTCAGAACCTCACACTTTTTTGTTAAGTACATAATGTCATATGTGTTCATTCATAGTTTTGATGCCTTAAGTGAGAATCTATAATGTAAATTGTCCTGGAAATAAAGCAATCGCATTGAATGGGGGGGTGTGTCCAAACTTTTGGTCTGTACTGTATATAGTCTATATCCAGTGAATATGGTGTGTGTGCATGCATGCATATACAGTATATAGTGTGGATATGAAGCGTGGTGTCTGACATACAGACACAGTAACAGGTGTGTGTGTGTGTGTGTACAAACACATTTTAGGCTCCATCTCTGAAGCTACATGTCGCTGATTAAGCTGTTGCGTTGCTAGGGGACGAGAAGAGAAGCTAAAGTGAGTTTGGAACTGTCTACTATTTTTGGGAGCGGAGGATGACCGGAGGAAGACCAGGATATCTTAAAGCTCTTTCAGTTAGTAATGACACTGCGGTGTAAACGCATAACCCTCGTGGTCGTGGGGTTGGTTAGACATCGTTTGTCCGCTCGTCTTCTATTGCTTAAACATCAAGTAAACATCAATTACGACACAACGTCTGCAAAACAAAGGGTAAATCTTCGTAACAGTAAGAGTATGTGAAGGTGTGTGTGTGTGTGTGTGTGTGTGTGTGTGTGTGTGTGAGTGAGTGAGTGAGTGAGAGAGAGAGAGAGAGAGAGAGAGGCAAAAGGAAACAGAGAGTAAGAGATTGACAAGAGTTGAAGCAAAGAGAAAGTGAGAAAGAAAAAGAAAGAGGGAAAGAGGGAAAGAGGGAAAGAGGGAAGGAGAGAGAAAGCACAGCCTCCCTCAGAGTGCCACAAGTATTTGAGTGGCGTTTTGCTTTGGTTTTTTTAATTCTGTCTCTAGCTCCTTATCTGTGGGCCTGCTGACTGACGTGTATGTGTGTGTGTGTGTGTGTGTGTGTGTGTTTATTCTGTCTCTAGTTTCTTGTCTGTGGGCCTGCTGGGCGTTTGACCTCGTCCAGCCTGACTGAGCGTCTACAAAGAGAGCCATTAGAACCCACAGCAGCATGAGGCCGATCTGAAACACACACACACACACACACACACACACACACAGAGAGAGAAACACATAGAGTGTACAGGCACATACACACACACACACACACAAGAGAAACACATAGAGTGTACAGGCACATACACACACACACACACACACACACACAGAGACAAATGGACAGACAATAGACTCAGACGCGCACACACACACACACGCAAACACACACACACACACTCACACACACACACAAACACATAGAGTATACAGGCACATACACACACACACACACACACACACACACACACACACACACACACACACACACACACACACAGACAAATGGACAGACAATAGACTCAGACACACACACACACACACACACACACACACACACACACACACACACACACACACACACACAAACAAATGTCTTCCTCCACCATCTGGAAAGGGGAGTGAAGCCAATTAGGCATGAACAAGCAGCTAGACAGAAATGTCAACGACAAACACCAGCTATGCTCTCAATCAATGTAATCCACTGACACACACACACACACACACACACACACACACACACACACACACACACACACCACATCAAAACAAGGACAAAGACGTGGCACAATCAGGTGAGGCTGAGTGGGGTGAAGTTAGAGGTGACAGGAAGTTCACGTCAGTTAGGGCTGAAGGTTTGTCAAGTGTATTTCTCTTTAACACTTGGAAAGACTTAGACCAGGCTTGATTTCACTCATCACTTTGATCAGTTTTATTTTTTGATAAAGATGGTGCAGGTGAAAACCTTAGACAAACACAATAAGGACAATAAATTAGTAGAATCCCTCACAAACACATCAACAGTGCATATTATTTCCCACTATACAATACATTTCATTATAATGCTCGTTGAAATTGAATTACTAAAATTACATTTTTAAAGTATTTATACTGTTCGATAAATGTTCAATGTACAATGAAATACAATAAATGTTTGCAATAAATATGTTTTTAACAATAAATGGTTTTTAACAACTGTTGCAATGAAATACAATGAATACATTTACAATGAATTAGTTTGTTTGTTTTAACTATTGTTTGTTTTAACTACATCACATTTTACAGATGATGGTTTTAACCATGTGCTTACTTAAGATTTTACCCTTTAACCCTTTCCCCTTTCAGCAGGCTATACCTATAAACACCAGTTTACATACATTTTTACAATTTTACAAACAACCATATAAATATCAAAGTTTATTTAAGTTAATATTACACGGTTTGTTTTCTCAATACTACAATCACGTAATGCACGTTAACAACGCATATCTGCGTGCACTAAACAAAAGCATTTGAGCGCTCTGACTTTCAAGCAATCAGGCCGCGTAGAGCGGTGTTCAAAGAGAATTTATAGAAAGCCCAAAGGGAGCTTACCATTAGCCTATCGAGTCCGGAAAGTAATTCCTCGCAAACCAGCGGCCGCCGTCCTCACAGTTCAATTTTTACTGAGTGAAATGAATGGGCACAGTTTTGTGGCGTCTTCGTTCGCGTGAACTAATTAGTGTGATTGTGCTCAGCTGGGGGAGACTGTGCAGCGCGCACGCAGTTGCGCTGCTGCCGTGCAGAACAGGGTTGCATGCTGGACAACGTTATTGCAGGCAGGAGACGGTTGTTGCATGCAGGAGACGGCCATATCTCCGCTGTATCAGCGCGACACCTCCCACTCAAGCTTTACATGGCAGTGCCTGGAAAGATTGTACCTCTTCAAGTGAGCCATCTCCGCCTTGCTCCTCTACTGGTACGATGACCACAAGACGTCGGACGTCCCGTTGCAGTGTGGTACCCTGGCAACCCTTGTCCTTCAAGTCGGGAGACTTACTGATGGGTTTTGGAGACATCACTGAAACACCATAGCTTGGAGAGACCCTCACATGGACATCTCGGACAATGCCACTTGAATCAGGATTCACAGCAACAACTTTTCCGAGCTTGAATTGCCCTCTGAGTGCATTCTGGTCACAGAGCCAAACTATGTCTCCAATGGCAACATTTCTCTCAGCAGTATGCCACTTACTGCGGATGAACAAATTCGGGCCAGCAAGTTGACTCCAGGACTTCCAGAAATAGTTCACTTGAGCTTGGACCTCTTGAAGTCTCTTGAAGGGATAAGTGGTATAGTCAGTGATCTTGAAGTCTCCATGTTGAGTGGCTCGTCCAAGCAGCAGGGTGTTTGGCGTGATGTACTGTACTCTGTCTTCTCGGCTCTGGACTCTGGCGTCGATTGGTCTCTCATTGGCAAGATTGGCAGCCAACTGGAGGACAGTCAGGAATTCACTGAAGGTAAGGCCTTCTACTTTACCAAGACTTTGGAGGGCTCTTTTAGTGATCCTGACTGCAGCTTCAGCGGCCCCATTTCGGTGTGGCGAATCAGCGGGAAGAATCTTCCATGTCCAGTCGGTCCCATTTCTGGCAGCATACTCATCCAAGGACTCTTTATTCTGCTGATTCAGGTAAGTATACATGTCTTTCAGGATGGGTTTGGCTCCCACGAAATTTGTACCAGCGTCGGACCAGATTTTTCGAGGATGGCCCCGGACCGCAGTGAACCTCTGGTAAGCAAGCAGGAAGCCCTCCGTTGACAGCGTGTTTGCCAGCTCAGAGTGGATGGCTCGACTGGACATGCAGCAAAACACTACTCCCCATACTTTCATGGTTGCTCTTTTCTTTACGTCATCCTTCACATGGTAAGGGCCAAACAGGTCAACTGATGTGAACTCGAAAGGAGCAGCAGGACTCGACCTCTCTTCAGGTAAGTTTCCCATTACTTGTTTGCATGTTCTTGCTCTTGCCTTCTTGCAGGTGACACACGTGTCAACAACCTTTTGGGCAATAATTCTCCCTCTGACAACCCATGCCTTCTTCCTCATCCGCAACAACGTTCCAGCCACCCCATCATGACCCTCATTGTGCGCTTCTCTGGCCAAGAGAGTGGAGATCCAGGCTTGAAAAGGTAGGAGTGGAACAGCTTTGCGGTCTTCTTTGAAGGTCTGGACTCTACCACCACAAACTAGGAGTCCACTCGTCTGGTCCCTGTAGACAACTAGTCTGTCTGTTGTGGTACTTGGGAAGGTCACGCCCTCTTGTGCTGCCAGGCAAAGGTCTCGGAACACATCTTCTCTTTCACCAACTGTGATGACACCTGATGAGAGTACAGCCTCCCACTTTTCTTTATGTCTGGTCTTGACCTGTAGGAACTTCTTAGCCGCCCTCAGCATCCATGCTACCGTCCCGACGAGCCTTCTCAGGTTACTGAAGCGCCTTTCGTCAACAAGACTTCGGATTGCCTCATGGGCGGATGGCCTTTTGGTCTCTGAACAGACGGGATCTGGCGCCACCTTCAGGTGAGTCCTTGTAACTGCAGCCACAAATGTCTTTTTCTGGATCTTGGCAACTTTGTCTCGAGCTTGTGCGGCGACTTCTCTAGCAGATTTCTTCGGCCACTCACTTTCAGGGAGTTGAAGGAACTTTGGACCCGACTGCCACTCGGAGTCCTCAGTCAGGGCTTCAGGACCAGCTCCTCTGGTGATGATATCTGAGATGTTAACAGACCCTGGAATCCACCACCAGTCCTGGACGTCAGTGGTGCTCTGGATCTCACCAACACGGTTTGCGAAGAAGGTCTGGTAACCATAACTTTCACGCTGTATTGCGCCCAGGACAGTCTGGCTATCGACAAGATGATACCACTTCTCGACCCGGATTCTGCAGTGCTTCTGGAAGTAGTTTTTCAGTCGAGCTGCGAAGACTGCTCCACAGATCTCAGCCTTCACAGGGTCACCTTTGTGGTCGAGAGGGGTCAGCTTGGCTTTCGATTCAACCAACCTTACAACAACACCATGGCTGCAGGTCCAGCGAAGGTACATCACAGCGCCATATGAGTTTTCGCTGCCATCAGAGAAAGTGATGCCACTTGCTTCTGCACAGGGATCTGGTGGTGTCAAGGCTCTGGCAAAGCGCAGCTTGCTTAGGTCTGCATAGTCTTCCAGCAGCTTTATCGCATCTTCGCGGATACCATCAGACAGGGCAGAGTCCCAGGTGTCTTCCTCCGAGCAGTACTTCACCTTGGCTTCTTGGAAAGCCCTCCTGACCAGGATGGCACCCATTTGCTTGGAGGGAGTCACAAGGCCAAGTGGATCATATAGGCCAGAGACTTGGCTCAACAGGTCTCTTCTGGTCAGTGGATCAGGAGTTTGGCGCCTCACTTCCTCTCTGCTTAGGTCTTGACCAAGGCGCATCTTTTTTTTCTTCTTTGAAAAGTTGACTGCAACCATGACATGGAGCTTGTCATCTTCGATGGTGTACCCGAGGCCGAGAGCTTTGTTGTCATCTTCAGTCAGCTGGTTTGGCAGGATCATGGTCGTGGGCTCCATCTTGGGCACCTCAGTCTTGGATACTTCCCTCCCACTTTGATTGGAGTAGACCCAGGGCTTCATATAGAATCCTCCAGCTTTCAGGATGAGCTCGATGTTGGTTGTGAGGCGTTTCAGGTGATCAAGGCTGTTGTGAGAGGTCAGGATGTCGTCGACATAGGCATCCTCTTCTATCACCCGCCTCTCTTCTTTCAGATGGCTGAATGAAGGTAAGTTAGCAGTTTCCCGCATGGCTACTTGGGCTATGCAGCCTGCAGGCTTGTCTCCAATGTTTACCCTTGTTATGGCGAAGTCTTCTATCTCAGCACTTTCTGAGTCGCGCCACAGAAATCGGTGGAGATGGACTTCTCGCTCCTCCAACCAGACGGAGTTATACATCTTGCGAATGTCACCGAGTGCAGCGAAGATACCAGCTCGGAACCTCAGCAGGACGGCTCTAATCGGGTTCAAGACGTTAGGACCTTTGATGAGGATATCATTCAGACTTCGACCTCGATACTTCTGACTGCTGTTCCATACTAGTCGTACTGGGGTGGAGACGGAGTGCGGATTTGGTGCGATCAGGTGACTTATGTACCATACTGGTCCAGACCAGCTCTGGAGAGCCTCTTTGGTCAGCTTCACTGCAGCTTTGCGATTGACCATCTCGTGAACCTGCGAAGTGTAGGCAGTCTTCCACTCCGGCTCTTTTGACAGTTGCTTTTCAGTCCTCAGGAACGTCATTTCGACCACTTTCTTGTTGTTTGGCAAGAATGCTGGGTCTTCGGTCCATGGGTACTTTGCGTGCCAATGCGGTTCTTTGCTGTGGTCATCACCGGTTACATATGTCAGACCATTCCTCACAATCTCCATTTCCTTTTCTTCGGCAAGCGTCATCTCCTTTCCTCCTGCCTGACAGTTACCGCAGCGACACCCTCCACATCTCGGCACACAGGCAGCTCCAATGCTCTCCCAACTCCACCACTTGAGGAAGTCTCTGCTGCTAGTTGCTGTGCTGGACTGGATTTCGGGATAATCAGGGTACTGGCAGACTGTTGGGTCTCTGTGGGTAAGTTCCCTATACTTGACTGCTGCTGTCCTCATTGATCTTGCGAAATGAGTCTTTGATGTGTGGGCCACTTGCGAGATCTCCTCAAACAAGTCTGGGTGTGTACCTCCAATGGTCTTGCCGAGTGGGCCATCCCAGAGCACCAGGTCACCGATGGAGCGGATTTTCTGTGGCACCAGCTGACCTTCCTTGTGGCTAATCAGGAGCTGTATTTCTCTGGGTCTGATGAGGTCTTCAAGAGGCACATCAGGGAAGATTTTCTGCAACTTGCTTGCTGGGATATGCCTGTGCACTTCTGCAATTTGGTCAAGCCCGTAGCAGATCAGCTGATGTGACTTGAAGGTTCCCCTCAGTGTGCGGACACGGATCTTAAGGAGGTAACGCTTGGTTGCAACGGACACCTTCATGCCTCCGACACCATGAACAACCAACGTGACGTCTTCACATCGAAGGTTCAGCTTGTTTGCGGCATTGTGCGTTATATAATTGGTATCGGAAGCCAGGTCAATGAGGGTTCCAATTCTTTGGCCATCATTGGCGATGACATCAAGGAGCATGAGGATTACAGGATACTCATGTAAGCCAGTACTTTCCATTAGGCCTCTCCCAGCCGCGATGGAGTTGTATGCTCGGGATGCCACGTTGCAGAAAGTGTCACGGCACTGCTGTGCCAGCTCAGGCGGAAGTTTGGAGAGGAACTCCTCTTGTGCCTCTGTGTACCTTCTCCCCTCGGCTCTCACTGGACTGGACCTTGGCACTCTCTGAGTCGACTGTCTGGGCAGTGGGCAGAGAAGATAGTGGTGTTGGTCTTTGCACTCTGGGTTCCCACACAGGTAGATGGCCTTTCTGCATGGTTCGTTGCTGTGGACTTCGAGGCATCTCTTGCAGGCTCCAAGCTGATGAACCGCGTCCCTCTTCTCCTGCAGCTTTGCAGTGGTCCTGAACTTTTTGCAGAAGTACAGTTTCCTCCTGTGCTTTGGGTCTCCACAGATGACACAGCCAGCAGAGTCACTGATGGACTTGGTGGTCTTTGTCCTAGCATACTTTGTTTGGAGCTTTGACTTCTCCCTGGCAGGGTCGATGTCTCTCAGTTGCTCCAACTGTTCGTATATGGACTCTTGGGATTGCAGGTACATGAGCAGCTTGTCAAAGCGGTTCTGCCGGTTCACAGCATTATCCAGATCTGCAGCATAGGTGAGCCAATCCTTTTTCAGGGTATCTGAAAGCTTACTCTCAATAGAGTTGGTTACTAGTGGGTTCTTTATGGCCTCTGCATTACCCAGCTCACACAAGTCATAGAGAGCCTTTTCAACTGCTCGGATGAGCTCGATAGTTCTTTTTGGCTGGTTACCTCGGATGGGTGGGATAGCTTGAAGCTCTTCAACGATCTCTAATGCAATGATGGCTTGGTTCCCATACCGGTTCTCAAGGACTTTGAAGATTTCATCGGCTGTGGTGTAAGTAGACAGATGTAAGTCTTTGGCCACTCTCTCATCAAGACTGTCAAGCAGCTGGAATTTCTTGACTTCTCTGGACCCGGACGGTTCGCCTTGCTTTTGCAGAGCCTCCCATTCTTTTTTCCATCTGTAGAAGTCTCGCTGATTTCCAGTGAACTTGGGCAGTGCTGTGGCCTTCAGCTTGATAGTGGCTACTTTCCTTGGGCTGGTTGCCATTGGTGCGTTTTCAACATCCACTTTCACCCCTGCTGTGCCAATAAGCATGGCTTTTCTTGCAACCAGCTTTGGAAGGCAAAGTTCCAGCTCCTTCACACGATCATTGAAGTCTGCTTCTTCTGCTGGAGGGGCCCAGCGGCTCCACTTCAAGTGGGCTCCTTTTGCTGTTGTGACCAGCTTCTCCAGGTGGGCTAACATGAAGTTGTAGGCCTCCATAGTTACATCAGCCTTAGCCGCCTGGACTTGCTCACATTGGCCTTCAGCTATTTGCAAAGCGAGGGACAGCTCTCTTTCTCCAAAGTTATCCCATAAAGTCTCTTTGATGAGTTTCTTGACCTCCTTTAACCTTTGCTCACACTCTTTGGTTGTCTTCTCTATGTCAATCTTCTGATGCTCGCCTAGCTCAGGAGCGCCCTCTTCATTGGCTTCCTTCAGCTCTGCCTCACTCGCTGAAATATATGCAGCTTCCAATTCTTCATTGGCCTCAAAGACTTTGACACCCTCTAATGTGATTCGCTTAAAGTTCTCAGTCAGTTCATCTGCAGACATCTCTGTATGGGTTCTTGTGACATTGTTAACTAATCTGGAAAAAGTCTCTTTGCTGTTGTCCGCTCAACTTTTAACGCAATTATTTCCTTTGAATCAGCCATGTTGTATACACTGCAGCTGTTGAATGGATGGACAGCGGGCTATTCTCCTCCAGGCCCCCAGGTGGAGTCTTCTCCCTCTTTGTGGTGGGCTGAAGTGGAGGAGTCTTCACTGGTCACAGCTGGTTTTCACTGTCAAGTGTATTTCTCTTTAACACTTGGAAAGACTTAGACCAGGCTTGATTTCACTCATCACTTTGATCAGTTTTATTTTTTGATAAAGATGGTGCAGGTGAAAACCTTAGACAAACACAATAAGGACAATAAATTAGTAGAATCCCTCACAAACACATCAACAGTGCATATTATTTCCCACTATACAATACATTTCATTATAATGCTCGTTGAAATTGAATTACTAAAATTACATTTTTAAAGTATTTATACTGTTCGATAAATGTTCAATGTACAATGAAATACAATAAATGTTTGCAATAAATATGTTTTTAACAATAAATGGTTTTTAACAACTGTTGCAATGAAATACAATGAATACATTTACAATGAATTAGTTTGTTTGTTTTAACTATTGTTTGTTTTAACTACATCACATTTTACAGATGATGGTTTTAACCATGTGCTTACTTAAGATTTTACCCTTTAACCCTTTCCCCTTTCAGCAGGCTATACCTATAAACACCAGTTTACATACATTTTTACAATTTTACAAACAACCATATAAATATCAAAGTTTATTTAAGTTAATATTACACGGTTTGTTTTCTCAATACTACAATCACGTAATGCACGTTAACAACGCATATCTGCGTGCACTAAACAAAAGCATTTGAGCGCTCTGACTTTCAAGCAATCAGGCCGCGTAGAGCG
>JAODXP020000103.1:0-5000 GCA_027497455.2 Sardinella longiceps | reverse complement strand
GAACCACCAGAACCCACCAGCACCTGGCCACCCAGGTAATTTCCACAGGCCAAGGAGACCAGCAGCTGAGGACAGCCCCCAGGCAGACAGGCCTCACAACACACAGGTACCCCATAGGCCAGAACAGGAGCAGCGTAGTTATGCAGCAGTGTTAAAAGACACAACCAACACCAGCAGCTCTCAGCTAGGAGAGATCAAGGACCTGCTAAATATTATCTGTGCACGGCTGTTGGACCAGTCATGAAAAAAAAAAAAAAAAAAAAAAAAAAAAAAAAAACTTTGTTATACTATGTTATCTATTACATGACAATGCAAATGTTCAATGATTTTATGCTACTATAACTAACTAAAAGAAAATAGGTTCATACTGGAGGTTCAAGAAGCTTGTTAAAATTTGTTAGATCTTTGCTGATACATTACTAGTATGATGAAATCTTTAACGGTTACTGTATGGAATATTCAAGGCATTTTTTCATCCAGTTTTGGTTGTAAAACTAAAACCTTTGAATTTACGAAAAACATCAAAAATATGGACATAATAATCCTGCAAGAAACATGGCGCAGGACTGATGAGGTGACTCTCTGCCCCACAGGTTACTGTGAAATAGCCATTTCTTCTAGAAAACACACCAAAGTCACACGTGGAAGAGATTCAGGGGGCATAATTATTTGGCTTAAGCTAGAAATAGCGAAGTACATTTCAACAATTAAGAAAGAAAAATCACATATCTGGCTTAAAATCGACAAGAGATTGACACAGACAGAAAATGACATATTTCTCTGTGCACTCTACATCCCTCCCTCTGAATCCCCATACTATGAGGAGGAAATCTTTGATACTCTCCACACTCAGATTAACCACTTCCAAGCCCAGGGAAAAGTGTTGATTTGTGGAGATTTAAATGCCAGAACAGGAGCCCTTACCGATTATAATATAGATGATGGAAACAGTCACATATTTGGCCACAACTATCCTCAAGACATTAATTTTGCCCGCAATAATTTTGACAAATCTGTAAACAAAAATGGAAAATTACTCATAGATCTCTGTAAAAGCCTTGGTCTTTATCTGGTCAAT
The DNA here is from genome assembly GCA_027497455.2 of Sardinella longiceps. Lineage (NCBI taxonomy): Eukaryota > Metazoa > Chordata > Actinopteri > Clupeiformes > Clupeidae > Sardinella > Sardinella longiceps. The sequence continues at coordinate 3,922 of JAODXP020000103.1, read as the reverse complement.
GGTAGGGTGCGAGGAGACTCGCTGGGGAGGTATACATATAGCTCATCTCTTGGCTGTTCGACAGTTGACTACATGCTTACAGACCTTGATCCATTCTGCTTCGAAGCATTCACGGTCAAGCCTCTAACACCCCTGTCGGATCACAGCCAAATTACTGCTTACCTGAAATATACAGAAACAACCCACCTATATACAAGGCCCAGTAAGCTGTATAATACCAAAAAGACCTACAGATGGGCCCATAACAGCAATGATGAATATTTAAAAGCCATGTGCCAACCCAAAGTACATTCCCTTATTGAATCATTTCTATTGACCTCCCACACACCCAATAAAGAAGGTGTAAACCAAGCAGTTGAGAGCCTAAACAACATATTCCATTACCTGGCCACCATTTCAAAACTCAAAACTAACGCTAAAACTCACAAAAATAAACATGACAATGAAAAATGGTTCGATCTGGACTGTAAAGCAATGAGAAATAAAGTAAGGCTTTTGTCAAACCAAAAACACAGAAATCCCAACAACACTGACATCCGCCTTAACTACTATAAAGAACTCAAGAAATACAAAAACACACTCAGAATAAAGAGGGAACAGTTCACCAAAAATCAATTAGAATCAATCGAAGAATCACTAAATTCTAACAATTTCTGGAACAATTGGAACGCATTAACTAAAAAGTCACATGGGGAACTTGCCATACAAAACGGAGAGATATGGACAAGCCACTTTAAAAACCTCTACGGAAAACATGTCATGACCCCAGAACAAACCATTATTTACAATAAAATGATTGATATGGAAAACACCATCGCTAAATTCCAAAACCCATTAGACTACCCAATTACAGAAAACGAATTGACTGAAAAAATTACAAAATCTATACCCAAAAAAAGCAAGTGGGCCTGATGGCATCATCAATGAAATGCTTAAAAATGCAAGCCTCAGCCTCCGATTGGCTATTTTAAAACTATTTAACTTTGTTCTGAGTGTGGGATACTTCCCAGATATCTGGAATAAAGGTCTTATAACACCCCTTCTTAAGAGTGGAGATAATTTAGACCCCAACAACTACAGAGGCATCTGTGTAAGCAGTAACCTGGGGAAGTTATTTTGTAGTATTTTGAACAGTAGAATTTTAAACTTCCTTATCGAGCATGATGCCTTAAGTAGAAGCCAAATTGGATTTTTACCAAATTGTAGAACCTCAGACCATGTTTTCACCCTACATACCCTAATTAATAAATATGTCAACCAAAATAAAACTAAAATTTTTGCCTGCTTTGTCGACTTTCATAAGGCCTTTGATTCAATTTGGCATGATGGCCTGTTCTATAAACTCATTGAAACTGGTGTGGGGGGAAAAGCATATAATATAATAAAAACAATGTACTCAAATAATGAATGTTCAATTAAAATTGGAAACAAACAAACAGAATACTTCACTCAAGACAGGGGTGTGAGACAGGGCTGCCCACTATCACCCACCCTCTTCAACATATATATTAATGAATTGGCCAAAAATCTAGAACAGTCAGCAGCACCTGGGCTCTCATTAAATGATAGCGAAATCAAATTCCTGCTTTTCGCAGATGACCTCCTTTTGCTTTGTCCCACAGAGGCCAGCCTACAGCAACAGCTGAATGTCCTGCACACTTTCTGTCAGACCTGGGCTCTGACCATTAACCCACAAAAAACAAAAATACTAACATTTCAGAAAAGATCTAGATGTCTGGGAAGAAAATTCACAATTGGCACAAATACTATTGAACACGTAAAAAACTATACTTACCTAGGACTAAAAGTCAGCTCAACCGGCAATTTCAACTTGGCGGTGAATGAGTTAAAAGAGAAAGCAAGAAGGGCTTTTTATGCAATCAAAAAATCGATCCAAATTGACATACCTGTTCGAATCTGGCTCAAAATTTTTAAATCAGTCATTGAACCCATTGCACTGTATGGCAGCGAAGTGTGGGGTCCTCTTATGCAAAATGGATTCGAAAAATGGGACAAACACCCAGTGGAAACCCTGCATGCTGAGTTTTGTAAGAGCATCCTGAGGGTGCAGAGGAATACACCCAACAACGCATGCAGGGCTGAATTAGGACAATATCCGCTCTTGATCAACATAGAAAAAAGAGCCATGAAATTCTTCAGACACCTGAAAACAAGTGACCCCAAATCTTTTTGCTACCAAGCCCTGAAAAGTCAAGAGATAAGCACAAAAGCAAGCCCCCTCATCCAGCTGGTCTTGAGGCTCACACAAACAAACCAGACTAACATAACTAACTCCCAGCCTCATGACTTTGCCACCATTGCCCAACAAATTCGACCAAACCAAGTTATTAACACAGAAAAACAAAACTACTTATCATATTGGACCGAAACAACAAAGAACCAAAGTAAGCTTCAATGCTATTTGGCCCTAAATAGAAAGTACACAACAGCAGACTACCTCTCCACAGTTAAAAACACTAAACATAGAAAAACGCTGACCAGATACAGACTAAGCAGCCATAGCTTGGCTATAGAAAAGGGCAGACATAGACAGACCTGGCTACCTAGAGACGAAAGGCTTTGCACAAAATGTAACCAAGGCACTGTAGAAACTGAACTTCACTTCTTAAGTGAATGCAGTCAGTGGGGAGAGATTCGTAACCAATTCTTTCCTGAATTCGGAAACATATATCCTGACTTCCCAAAACTGGAAGAGAACAAGTTACTAAGAATTCTACTAGGCGAAGAAGAAGAGAGCGCAAGAGTTGCAGCCAGGTATGTAGATGCCTGCCATAGAGAGAGAGAGAGAAAGTCACCTCATGAGTGAAACATAAACAATCACAAACACAGATACTTACCATGTACTTAACCACACACACATCTGCACACACACACACGCACACACACACACACACACAAATGCACACACATGCATAAACACAGTGTTCTACGACTCATTGTATTATGTCTTTGTTAACTTTTGTGTTCTACACACTACTTGTACTTGATACAAATGGAAATGCTTTGGCAATGCAATGTATATTTTTGTCATGCCAATAAAGCTCTATTGAAATTGAAATTGAAAATTGAGAGAGAGAGAGAGATGAAAAAGGAAGAGTAAAGAGAAGAGAAAGAGAGAAAGTTATAATTACATGAATAATGGATTCATTTAAAAGAAAGAAAGGCATACAGTACAAGAACAAAAGAAATGTTATGAGAAAAGTCAGACAGAAATATGTAAATACAGAGAGAGAGTGAGTGAGAGAGAGAGAGAGAGAGAGAGAGAGTGTGAGTGAGAGAGAGAAGAGAGAGAGAGAGAGAGTGTGAGTGAGTGAGAGAGAGAGAGAGAGAGAGAGAGAGAGTGTGAGTGAGAGAGAGAGAGAGAGAGAGAGAGAGAGAGAGAGAGAGAATGAAAGAAGAGAATTCTCTAGAAAGAATGTTTCTCGCTCCAGTTCTCTCCATGTGTTCCAGTGTGCAGCAGCACAGATACTGAGACGTGGAACATGAAAAGGCCAGACAACCAAACAAACATGCAATTCCCTTGAGGGCGCACACACACACACACACACACACACAAACACACACACACAGACACACACACACACACACACACACACACACACACACACACACACACACACACACACACACGCACACACACACATCTCTAGGGCATTATAGTGGAAGAAAAAAGGTAATACACAATGCGACCCATCCCACCCCCAACCCCCCCCCACACACACACAAAGAAACACAAAATACGGACAGACATGGAAGCATGTATGCACACACACTTACACACACAACCAAAAAAATGGTCCTCAGAAATCTAGCACATTGCTGAGGAAGGAAAAGGTTTCTATGAGGACTCATGGGTAAAAACACAGTGTGCGTGAGTGTGTGTGTGTGTGTGTGTGTGTGT
>JAODXP020000102.1:161351-168851 GCA_027497455.2 Sardinella longiceps | reverse complement strand
CGCCTGCCCTAAATCGGGGGCGGGGAACACGCCAGAGTTGAAAGTAAGTCTCTAGCACCTTCCGTTCCGGAGATATGACGATTTTAACGTTAAAATCGACGTTTTTTCGTACGTAGCAAAGTCAAAACCGGACAAGTCATAGCTCAATCGAAAGGTATGGGCGAGAGGAAGCCAACAACGTTGGAATTAGGTCTCTACGACCTTCCTATCGGGAGCTAGAGAGCTTTATCGAGAATATAGGGGTATATCTGGTAGTATTTAAGGTCCTAACCCTAACCCTAACCCGTAACCGTAACTCCTGTGAAGCGCCTAACCCTAGGTGAACCAAAGTCGAATCCCAGTAACCCTAACCCTAGGTGAAAACCAAAGTCTAAACCCTAACCCTAAAACCAAAGTCAAAGTCGAAACCCTAAGTCACAAAAAATATGTCCCAATCGACTCAGGGACCTTTAATATGTACCCCTACATAGCCAACTTAGACTTAAAACCACCTTTGGACTTAGAATTTTTTTCGAAAAACTTCGGAAACATATAATCGACCATATCTCGGGAACGGAAGGTCGTAGAGACTTGGAAAGGTGATCCGCCTGCCCTAAATCGGGGGCGGGGAACACGCCAGAGTTGAAAGTAAGTCTCTAGCACCTTCCGTTCCGGAGATATGGCGATTTTAACGTTAAAATCGACGTTTTTTCGTACGTAGCAAAGTCAAAACCGGACAAGTCATAGCTCAATCGAAAGGTATGGGCGAGAGGAAGCCAACAACGTTGGAATTAGGTCTCTACGACCTTCCTATCGGGAGCTATGAGCCAAAAACAGTCCTGGGAGGGGTCCCACCACTCGATTTCATCCCTATAACCCTAACCCTAACCCTAACCCTAACCCTAACCCTAACCCTAACCCTATGTTTCAACAAGACTTATGACCTAACTGAAATCCTTAACCCTAACCCTAACCCTAACCCTAGGTGAAAACCAAAGTCGAAATCGAAAACCAAAGTCGAAACCCTAACCCTAGGTGAAAACCAAAGTCGAAACCCTAACCCTAGGTAAAAACCAAAGTCAAAGTCGAAACCCTAAGTCACAAAAAATATGTCCCAATCGACTCAGGGACCTTTAATATGTACCCCTACATAGCCAACTTAGACTTAAAACCACCTTTGGACTTAGAATTTTTTTCGAAAAACTTCGGAAACATATAATCGACCATATCTCGGGAACGGAAGGTCGTAGAGACTTGGAAAGGTGATCCGCCTGCCCTAAATCGGGGGCGGGGAACACGCCAGAGTTGAAAGTAAGTCTCTAGCACCTTCCGTTCCGGAGATATGGCGATTTTAACGTTAAAATCGACGTTTTTTCGTACGTAGCAAAGTCAAAACCGGACAAGTCATAGCTCAATCGAAAGGTATGGGCGAGAGGAAGCCAACAACGTTGGAATTAGGTCTCTACGACCTTCCTATCGGGAGCTAGAGAGCTTTATCGAGTTCGTAGGGGGTACAACTGGTAGTATTTAAGGTATACCCTAACCCTAACCCTAACCCTAACCCTAACCCTAACCCTAACCCTAACCCTAACCCTAAGTCGAAAACCAAAGTCGAAACCCTAACCCTAGGTGAAAACCAAAGTCGAAACCCTAACCCTAGGTGAAAACCAAAGTCGAAATCGAAAACCAAAGTCGAAACCCTAACCCTAGGTGAAAACCAAAGTCGAAACCCTAACCCTAGGTAAAAACCAAAGTCAAAGTCGAAACCCTAAGTCACAAAAAATATGTCCCAATCGACTCAGGGACCTTTAATATGTACCCCTACATAGCCAACTTAGACTTAAAACCACCTTTGGACTTAGAATTTTTTTCGAAAAACTTCGGAAACATATAATCGACCATATCTCGGGAACGGAAGGTCGTAGAGACTTGGAAAGGTGATCCGCCTGCCCTAAATCGGGGGCGGGGAACACGCCAGAGTTGAAAGTAAGTCTCTAGCACCTTCCGTTCCGGAGATATGGCGATTTTAACGTTAAAATCGACGTTTTTTCGTACGTAGCAAAGTCAAAACCGGACAAGTCATAGCTCAATCGAAAGGTATGGGCGAGAGGAAGCCAACAACGTTGGAATTAGGTCTCTACGACCTTCCTATCGGGAGCTATAGAGCCAAATCGAGTCCTGGTAGGGGGTACCACCAGGTACGTATTTAAGCCCTATAACCCTAACCCTAACCCTAACCCTAACCCTAACCCTAACCCTAACCCTTTTCAAAAGACTTATGCCTAACTGAAATCCTTTTTCTTAACCCTAACCCTAACCCTAGGTGAAAACCAAAGTCGAAATCGAAAACCAAAGTCGAAACCCTAACCCTAGGTGAAAACCAAAGTCGAAACCCTAACCCTAGGTAAAAACCAAAGTCAAAGTCGAAACCCTAAGTCACAAAAAATATGTCCCAATCGACTCAGGGACCTTTAATATGTACCCCTACATAGCCAACTTAGACTTAAAACCACCTTTGGACTTAGAATTTTTTTCGAAAAACTTCGGAAACATATAATCGACCATATCTCGGGAACGGAAGGTCGTAGAGACTTGGAAAGGTGATCCGCCTGCCCTAAATCGGGGGCGGGGAACACGCCAGAGTTGAAAGTAAGTCTCTAGCACCTTCCGTTCCGGAGATATGGCGATTTTAACGTTAAAATCGACGTTTTTTCGTACGTAGCAAAGTCAAAACCGGACAAGTCATAGCTCAATCGAAAGGTATGGGCGAGAGGAAGCCAACAACGTTGGAATTAGGTCTCTACGACCTTCCTATCGGGAGCTAGAGAGCTTTATCGAGAATATAGGGGGTATAACAGTACGTATTTAAGGTATACCCTAACCCTAACCCTAACCCTAACCCTAACCCTAACCCTAACCCTAACGCTTTTTCGTACGTAGCAAAGTCAAAACCGGACAAGTCATAGCTCAATCGAAAGGTATGGGCGAGAGGAAGCCAACAACGTTGGAATTAGGTCTCTACGACCTTCCTATCGGGAGCTAGAGAGCTTTATCGAGAATCATAGGGGGTATATCTGGTAGTATTTAAGGTATACCCTAACCCTAACCCTAACCCTAACCAAAGTCAAAGTCGAAAACCAAAGTCGAAACCCTAACCCTAGGTGAAAACCAAAGTCGAAACCCTAACCCTAGGTGAAAACCAAAGTCGAAATCGAAAACCAAAGTCGAAACCCTAACCCTAGGTGAAAACCAAAGTCGAAACCCTAACCCTAGGTAAAAACCAAAGTCAAAGTCGAAACCCTAAGTCACAAAAAATATGTCCCAATCGACTCAGGGACCTTTAATATGTACCCCTACATAGCCAACTTAGACTTAAAACCACCTTTGGACTTAGAATTTTTTTCGAAAAACTTCGGAAACATATAATCGACCATATCTCGGGAACGGAAGGTCGTAGAGACTTGGAAAGGTGATCCGCCTGCCCTAAATCGGGGGCGGGGAACACGCCAGAGTTGAAAGTAAGTCTCTAGCACCTTCCGTTCCGGAGATATGGCGATTTTAACGTTAAAATCGACGTTTTTTCGTACGTAGCAAAGTCAAAACCGGACAAGTCATAGCTCAATCGAAAGGTATGGGCGAGAGGAAGCCAACAACGTTGGAATTAGGTCTCTACGACCTTCCTATCGGGAGCTATGAGCCAAAAACAGTCCTGGGAGGGGTCCCACCACTCGTATTTCATCCCTATAACCTAACCCTAACCCTAACCCTAACCCTAACCCTAACCCTAACCCTTTTCAAAAGACTTATGCCTAACTGAAATCCTTTTTCTTAACCCTAACCCTAACCCTAGGTGAAAACCAAAGTCGAAATCGAAAACCAAAGTCGAAACCCTAACCCTAGGTGAAAACCAAAGTCGAAACCCTAACCCTAGGTAAAAACCAAAGTCAAAGTCGAAACCCTAAGTCACAAAAAATATGTCCCAATCGACTCAGGGACCTTTAATATGTACCCCTACATAGCCAACTTAGACTTAAAACCACCTTTGGACTTAGAATTTTTTTCGAAAAACTTCGGAAACATATAATCGACCATATCTCGGGAACGGAAGGTCGTAGAGACTTGGAAAGGTGATCCGCCTGCCCTAAATCGGGGGCGGGGAACACGCCAGAGTTGAAAGTAAGTCTCTAGCACCTTCCGTTCCGGAGATATGGCGATTTTAACGTTAAAATCGACGTTTTTTCGTACGTAGCAAAGTCAAAACCGGACAAGTCATAGCTCAATCGAAAGGTATGGGCGAGAGGAAGCCAACAACGTTGGAATTAGGTCTCTACGACCTTCCTATCGGGAGCTAGAGAGCTTTATCGAGAATATAGGGGGTATAACACTACGCATTTAAGGTATACCCTAACCCTAACCCTAACCCTAACCCTAACCCTAACCCTAACCCTAGGTGAAAACCAAAGTCGAAACCCTAACCCTAGGTAAAAACCAAAGTCAAAGTCGAAACCCTAAGTCACAAAAAATATGTCCCAATCGACTCAGGGACCTTTAATATGTACCCCTACATAGCCAACTTAGACTTAAAACCACCTTTGGACTTAGAATTTTTTTCGAAAAACTTCGTAAACATATAATCGACCATATCTCGGGAACGGAAGGTCGTAGAGACTTGGAAAGGTGATCCGCCTGCCCTAAATCGGGGGCGGGGAACACGCCAGAGTTGAAAGTAAGTCTCTAGCACCTTCCGTTCCGGAGATATGGCGATTTTAACGTTAAAATCGACGTTTTTTCGTACGTAGCAAAGTCAAAACCGGACAAGTCATAGCTCAATCGAAAGGTATGGGCGAGAGGAAGCCAACAACGTTGGAATTAGGTCTCTACGACCTTCCTATCGGGAGCTAGAGAGCTTTATCGAGAATATAGGGGGTATATCTGGTAGTATTTAAGGTATACCCTAACCCTAACCCTAACCCTAACCCTAAGTCGAAAACCAAAGTCGAAACCCTAACCCTAGGTGAAAACCAAAGTCGAAACCCTAACCCTAGGTGAAAACCAAAGTCGAAATCGAAAACCAAAGTCGAAACCCTAACCCTAGGTGAAAACCAAAGTCGAAACCCTAACCCTAGGTAAAAACCAAAGTCAAAGTCGAAACCCTAAGTCACAAAAAATATGTCCCAATCGACTCAGGGACCTTTAATATGTACCCCTACATAGCCAACTTAGACTTAAAACCACCTTTGGACTTGGAATTTTTTTCGAAAAACTTCGGAAACATATAATCGACCATATCTCGGGAACGGAAGGTCGTAGAGACTTGGAAAGGTGATCCGCCTGCCCTAAATCGGGGGCGGGGAACACGCCAGAGTTGAAAGTAAGTCTCTAGCACCTTCCGTTCCGGAGATATGGCGATTTTAACGTTAAAATCGACGTTTTTTCGTACGTAGCAAAGTCAAAACCGGACAAGTCATAGCTCAATCGAAAGGTATGGGCGAGAGGAAGCCAACAACGTTGGAATTAGGTCTCTACGACCTTCCTATCGGGAGCTATGGCCAAAAACAGTCCTGGGAGGGGTCCCACCACTCGATTTCATCCCTATAACCCTAACCCTAACCCTAACCCTAACCCTAACCCTAACCCTAACCCTATTTCCTAACCCTAACCCCCATTTTTATTTACCCATTCTCAATTTATGTCTAACGCCCTAACCTCTTAACCCTACTTCTCCTTCCCTACCCCTAGTTTCCCTATCCCAAGCCCAACCTCCCCTTATTCTAACCTTAAACCCCATATGCCCTCGTCCCAACCCGCCTAGCCCCTTGCCCCATACCCATCCCTTCCCCCACCTAAGCCTCTCCCCATTTTCCCCTATTCTAACCCCTAACTTCCCCTATCCTGACCTTAAACCCCATCTCCCCCTTTCCGATTCCCTTACCTATAATTCCTTTCCTAACCCTAGACCCTATACCTCTTGTCCTAACCCCAAGACCATTGCCCCCTACCCTTAGCCTATATCCCTTTCAGCTTATTATTTATATTCATTTTTCTTTTTCTTTTTCTTAATTCAACAAAATAAATCATTATTTAATTATGTATTGATCATTTTTTTCTATTATTTACTTCCCTCTTGTTCTTTTTATCACTTATATTATTTTCTCCCTCTACCCTGGTGGTTGGGATCCTCTTGGCCAGTGCACTCACAGTCACCCACTTCAACCAAGCCACATTCCCCTTCACCTAACCCTAGGTGAAAACCAAAGTCGAAACCCTAACCCTAGGTAAAAACCAAAGTCAAAGTCGAAACCCTAAGTCACAAAAAATATGTCCCAATCGACTCAGGGACCTTTAATATGTACCCCTACATAGCCAACTTAGACTTAAAACCACCTTTGGACTTAGAATTTTTTTCGAAAAACTTCGGAAACATATAATCGACCATATCTCGGGAACGGAAGGTCGTAGAGACTTGGAAAGGTGATCCGCCTGCCCTAAATCGGGGGCGGGGAACACGCCAGAGTTGAAAGTAAGTCTCTAGCACCTTCCGTTCCAGAGATATGAGCGATTTTAAAGTTTAAATCGACGTTTTTCCGGTATTTAGCAAAGTCAAAACCGGACAGAGTCATAGCATCAATCGAAAGGTCTGGGTGAGAGGAATCCGGGGAAGTTGGAATTTCGTCTCTAGCACCTTCCTAACCCGAGATATGGCTTTAAGACCGGACCGAGCAGAGACCGGTCCGGACCGATCGGTGGTATTCATCCTATACTCTGCCCCTAACCCTAACCCTAAGTGCAAAACCAATGGCAAAGTCGAAAACCAAAGTCAAAGTCGAAATCCTAGGTCAAATCCTTAACCCTAGGTGAAAACCAAAGTCAAAATCGAAAACCAAAGTCGAAACCCTAACCCTAGGTGAAAACCAAAGTCGAAACCCTAACCCTAGGTAAAAACCAAAGTCAAAGTCGAAACCCTAAGTCACAAAAAATATGTCCCAATCGACTCAGGGACCTTTAATATGTACCCCTACATAGCCAACTTAGACTTAAAACCACCTTTGGACTTAGAATTTTTTTCGAAAAACTTCGGAAACATATAATCGACTATAACTCGGGAACGGAAGGTCGTAGAGACTTGGAAAGGTGATCCGCCTGCCCTAAATCGGGGGCGGGGAACACGCCAGAGTTGAAAGTAAGTCTCTAGCACCTTCCGTTCCAGAGATATGAGGATTTTAAAGTTTAAATCGACTATTTCCGGTATTTAGCAAAGTCAAAACCGGAAGGGACATACATCAATCGAAAGGTCTGGGCGAGAGGAATCCGGGGAAGTTGGAATTTCGTCTCTAGCACCTTCCTAACCCGAGATATGGCTTTAAGACCGGACCGAGCAGAGACCGGTCCGGACCGATCGGTGGTATTCATCCTATACTCTAACCCTAACCCTAACCCTAACCCTAACCCTAACCCTAACCCTAGGTTCCACCGAGATTTGAACTCAGATCGCTGGATTCAAAGTCCAGAGTGCTAACCATT
>JAODXP020000102.1:40000-157500 GCA_027497455.2 Sardinella longiceps | reverse complement strand
CCCTAACCCTAACCCTAACCCTAACCCTAACCTAACCCTAACCCCAACTCGAACCCTAGGTAAAAACCAAAGTCAAAGTCGAAAACCAAAGCCCAAACCCTAACCCTAGCTAAAACCAAAGTCGAAATCGAAAACCAAAGTCGAAACCCTAACCCTAGGTGAAAACCAAAGTCGAAACCCTAACCCTAGGTAAAAACCAAAGTCAAAGTCGAAACCCTAAGTCACAAAAAATATGTCCCAATCGACTCAGGGACCTTTAATATGTACCCCTACATAGCCAACTTAGACTTAAAACCACCTTTGGACTTAGAATTTTTTTCGAAAAACTTCGGAAACATATAATCGACCATATCTCGGGAACGGAAGGTCGTAGAGACTTGGAAAGGTGATCCGCCTGCCCTAAATCGGGGGCGGGGAACACGCCAGAGTTGAAAGTAAGTCTCTAGCACCTTCCGTTCCGGAGATATGGCGATTTTAACGTTAAAATCGACGTTTTTTCGTACGTAGCAAAGTCAAAACCGGACAAGTCATAGCTCAATCGAAAGGTATGGGCGAGAGGAAGCCAACAACGTTGGAATTAGGTCTCTACGACCTTCCTATCGGGAGCTATGGCCAAAAACAGTCCTGGGAGGGGTCCCACCACTCGATTTCATCCCTATAACCTAACCCTAACCCTAACCCTAACCCTAACCCTAACCCTAACCCTAACCCTAACCCTAACCCTAACCCTAGGTTAACATTTACCCCTACCCTCCACCCTTTTCCCTCTTCCTAACCCTATTTATCCTCCCCTTAACATCAAATAACAATTTTTTTCTTCAATAAAACACTTTACAATAGCCTGGTTGCTTCCTTAATGTCATTTTCACGCAATTTTACTAATAAACATCTATTACACAGTTATAACTCAGTTATTACATAGTCCTCTCAAACTTCTCCATTTAGTATGTCCACTCTACACCCACTCATAACCAATCTTACCCACCCCTCCCCATCTTAGACACCCTCTCTTCCCTCTCTTATCCTCCCCCAACCCACAATATACACAACTGGACAGCGCTTTTGCACTTTGTTTTGTATTATTTTTCAATTTGTTTATAATTTACTTTTTAGTTTGCTGTGTTTTGGTTATTCTTTGTTATAGCACTTATCTCTTACTTTAATAGCACTTAAGTTGACCTAGTTGCCTGTATATTCCCTCTCCCCCTCCCCTTCCTATTTATTTCCCTATTTAACTATATATTCTTTTGTTTTCATATTTGTTTAAGTTGGTTCCCCGGGGGGAGACCAGACACACCAATCGGCCTGTGCACCTCACGTCAAACCTTTCACCCCCTACCCTAACCATAATTCTAAACCTAACCCGAAACCCTAACCCTAGGTGAAAACCAAAGTCGAAACCCTAACCCTAGGTAAAAACCAAAGTCAAAGTCGAAACCCTAAGTCACAAAAAATATGTCCCAATCGACTCAAGGACCTTTAATATGTACCCCTACATAGCCAACTTAGACTTAAAACCACCTTTGGACTTAGAATTTTTTTCGAAAAACTTCGGAAACATATAATCGACCATATCTCGGGAACGGAAGGTCGTAGAGACTTGGAAAGGTGATCCGCCTGCCCTAAATCGGGGGCGCGGAACACGCCAGAGTTGAAAGTAAGTCTCTAGCACCTTCCGTTCCGGAGATATGGCGATTTTAACGTTAAAATCGACGTTTTTTCGTACGTAGCAAAGTCAAAACCGGACAAGTCATAGCTCAATCGAAAGGTATGGACGAGAGGAATCCGAAAACGTTGGAATTAGGCCTCTACGACCTTCCTATCGGGAAATATGGGCCAAAAGAGTCTTGGCAGGGGGTGCCAAAGGTAGTATTTAGCTCTTATCCCTAACCCTAACCCTAACCCTAACCCTAACCCTAACCCTAACCCTAACCCTAACCCTAACCCTCCACCCTTTCCCTCTTCCTAACCCTATTTATCCTCCCCTTAACATCAAAAAACAAATTTCTTCAATAAAACACTTTACAATAGCCTGGCTGTTTTCTTAATGTCATTCTCACTCAATTTCACTAATAAACATTTATTACATAGTTATTACTCAGTTACTACATAGTCATCTCAAACTTCTCCATTTAGTATGTTCACTCTACACCCACTCATAACCAATCTTACCCACCCTTCCCCATCTCAGACAACCTCTCCTCCCTCTCTTTTCCTCCCCCAACTCACAATATACACAACTGGACAGCACTTTTGCACTCTGTTTTGATTTATATTTCATTTTGTTTATAATTTTCTTTTTAGTTTGCTGTGTTTTGGATTTTCCTTATTTTAGCACCTATCTCTTACTTTAATAGCACTTAAGCTGACTTAGTTGTTTGTATATTCCCTTCTCCCCCTCCCTTTCCTATTTATTTCCCTAATTAACTATATATTCTTTTGTTTTCATATTTGTTTAAGTTGGTTCCCCGGGGGGGAGACCAGACACACCAATCGGCCTGTGCACCTCATGTCAAACCTTTCACCCCCTACCCTAACCATAATTCTAAACCTAACCCTAACCCTAACCCTAACCCTAACCCTAACCCAAGGTAGTATTTAGCTCTTATCCCTAACCCTAACCCTAACCCTAACCCTAACCCTAACCCATCCGAAAAAATAAATACCAAAGGTACCTTATCATACACTTCCAAACACATGATATCACCCACCTGCGGATTTGTGCCCTTGAAGGGAATCCAGGCTGGACCACTGCACAAAGAAAGAGAGCAGAGAGAATTTGGATCACAAAACTAAAAACCATCCACCCCACAGGTCTAAATGAAAAGTTGAATTAATAAAATATGTCAAAGCAGTCTCCTTTTTTTCCACACTCCACACATCCAACCTGTAATTTTGATATTCTTCTTCTTATTATTATTATTATTATCATGATTATTATTATTACTATATTATGTATTTATTTATTTATTTATTTACTTTTTTTATTTATCTGTTTGTTTCTAATATTATTGTCTGTCTTCCCCCCCCCCCCCCCCACCCCCTACCTACCCATTAATAGGTCAGTCCCCTACTAACTCTTGATTTGTTTGAATTTAATTTCAATTATCTTTTGTTTTGTTTTTTCACTTTACCTTTTGTTAATTTTTCAGACTTTTCTTTGACTCTTATTTTAATTTCAGCACTTACCTTAGCACTTATTACTAACTTATCTAGCACTTACACTGGCCTGTTAACATTTACCCCTACCCTCCACCCTTTTCCCTCTTCCTAACCCTATTTATCCTCCCCTTAACATCAAATAACAATTTTTTTCTTCAATAAAACACTTTACAATAGCCTGGTTGCTTCCTTAATGTCATTTTCACGCAATTTTACTAATAAACATCTATTACACAGTTATAACTCAGTTATTACATAGTCCTCTCAAACTTCTCCATTTAGTATGTCCACTCTACACCCACTCATAACCAATCTTACCCACCCCTCCCCATCTTAGACACCCTCTCTTCCCTCTCTTATCCTCCCCCAACCCACAATATACACAACTGGACAGCGCTTTTGCACTTTGTTTTGTATTATTTTTCAATTTGTTTATAATTTACTTTTTAGTTTGCTGTGTTTTGGTTATTCTTTGTTATAGCACTTATCTCTTACTTTAATAGCACTTAAGTTGACCTAGTTGCCTGTATATTCCCTCTCCCCTCCCCTTCCTATTTATTTCCCTATTTAACTATATATTCTTTTGTTTTCATATTTGTTTAAGTTGGTTCCCCGGGGGGAGACCAGACACACCAATCGGCCTGTGCACCTCACGTCAAACCTTTCACCCCCTACCCTAACCATAATTCTAAACCTAACCCGAAACCCTAACCCTAGGTGAAAACCAAAGTCGAAACCCTAACCCTAGGTAAAAACCAAAGTCAAAGTCGAAACCCTAAGTCACAAAAAATATGTCCCAATCGACTCAAGGACCTTTAATATGTACCCCTACATAGCCAACTTAGACTTAAAACCACCTTTGGACTTAGAATTTTTTTCGAAAAACTTCGGAAACATATAATCGACCATATCTCGGGAACGGAAGGTCGTAGAGACTTGGAAAGGTGATCCGCCTGCCCTAAATCGGGGGCGCGGAACACGCCAGAGTTGAAAGTAAGTCTCTAGCACCTTCCGTTCCGAGATATGGCGATTTTAACGTTAAAATCGACGTTTTTTCGTACGTAGCAAAGTCAAAACCGGACAAGTCATAGCTCAATCGAAAGGCCTGGACGAGAGGAATCCGAAAACGTTGGAATTAGGCCTCTACGACCTTCCTATCGGGAAATATGGGCCAAAAGAGTCTTGGCAGGGGGTGCCAAAGGTAGTATTTAGCTCTTATCCCTAACCCTAACCCTAACCCTAACCCTAACCCTAACCCTAACCCTAACCCTAACCCAAGGTAGTATTTAGCTCTTATCCCTAACCCTAACCCTAACCCTAACCCTAACCCTAACCCATCCGAAAAAATAAATACCAAAGGTACCTTATCATACACTTCCAAACACATGATATCACCCACCTGCGGATTTGTGCCCTTGAAGGGAATCCAGGCTGGACCACTGCACAAAGAAAGAGAGCAGAGAGAATTTGGATCACAAAACTAAAAACCATCCACCCCACAGGTCTAAATGAAAAGTTGAATTAATAAAATATGTCAAAGCAGTCTCCTTTTTTTTCCACACTCCACACATCCAACCTGTAATTTTGATATTCTTCTTCTTATTATTATTATTATTATCATGTTTATTATTATTACTATATTATGTATTTATTTATTTATTTATTTACTTTTTTTATTTATCTGTTTGTTTCTAATATTATTGTCTGTCTTCCACCCCCCCCCCCCACCCCCTACCTACCCATTAATAGGTCAGTCCCCTACTAACTCTTGATTTGTTTGAATTTAATTTCAATTATCTTTTGTTTTGTTTTTTCACTTTACCTTTTGTTAATTTTTCAGACTTTTCTTTGACTCTTATTTTAATTTCAGCACTTACCTTAGCACTTATTACTAACTTATCTAGCACTTACACTGGCCTGTTAACATTTACCCCTACCCTCCACCCTTTTCCCTCTTCCTAACCCTATTTATCCTCCCCTTAACATCAAATAACAATTTTTTTCTTCAATAAAACACTTTACAATAGCCTGGTTGCTTCCTTAATGTCATTTTCACGCAATTTTACTAATAAACATCTATTACACAGTTATAACTCAGTTATTACATAGTCCTCTCAAACTTCTCCATTTAGTATGTCCACTCTACACCCACTCATAACCAATCTTACCCACCCCTCCCCATCTTAGACACCCTCTCTTCCCTCTCTTATCCTCCCCCAACCCACAATATACACAACTGGACAGCGCTTTTGCACTTTGTTTTGTATTATTTTTCAATTTGTTTATAATTTACTTTTTAGTTTGCTGTGTTTTGGTTATTCTTTGTTATAGCACTTATCTCTTACTTTAATAGCACTTAAGTTGACCTAGTTGCCTGTATATTCCCTCTCCCCCTCCCCTTCCTATTTATTTCCCTATTTAACTATATATTCTTTTGTTTTCATATTTGTTTAAGTTGGTTCCCCGGGGGGAGACCAGACACACCAATCGGCCTGTGCACCTCACGTCAAACCTTTCACCCCCTACCCTAACCATAATTCTAAACCTAACCCGAAACCCTAACCCTAGGTGAAAACCAAAGTCGAAACCCTAACCCTAGGTAAAAACCAAAGTCAAAGTCGAAACCCTAAGTCACAAAAAATATGTCCCAATCGACTCAAGGACCTTTAATATGTACCCCTACATAGCCAACTTAGACTTAAAACCACCTTTGGACTTAGAATTTTTTTCGAAAAACTTCGGAAACATATAATCGACCATATCTCGGGAACGGAAGGTCGTAGAGACTTGGAAAGGTGATCCGCCTGCCCTAAATCGGGGGCGCGGAACACGCCAGAGTTGAAAGTAAGTCTCTAGCACCTTCCGTTCCGGAGATATGGCGATTTTAACGTTAAAATCGACGTTTTTTCGTACGTAGCAAAGTCAAAACCGGACAAGTCATAGCTCAATCGAAAGGTATGGGCGAGAGGAATCCGAAAACGTTGGAATTAGGCCTCTACGACCTTCCTATCGGGAAATATGGGCCAAAAGAGTCTTGGCAGGGGGTGCCAAAGGTAGTATTTAGCTCTTATCCCTAACCCTAACCCTAACCCTAACCCTAACCCTAACCCTAACCCTAACCCTAACACTTTTTTCACCTAACCCTAACCCTAACCCTAACCCTAACCCTAACCCTAACCCTACCCATGCCTAACCCTAATCCCAATCCAACACCCTCAACCTCTTCTTCTACTCCTAACCCTAACCCCTCTCTTTCCACCTTCATCCGCTCCAGGTCTAACACCATCATCTTCCATCCTAACCCTAACCCCTCCGAACCTCCTGTGACTACCATACCCATGCCTAACCCTAATTCCAACCCTACACCCTCAACCTCTACGGCTATTCCTGACCCTAACCCCCCTCCTTCTACCTTCCATCTCTCCAGATCCAACACCACCACTTCTAATCCTAACCCTAACCATAACCCCTCTGACACCCCTCAGACCACTTCCATACTCAACAGAAGTCCCCCTCCACCTTCCCACCCTGACCCCATTCCCCTAGTCACTACATATTCTTTGGGCACAAAACATCTTCACCACAGACTCCGCAATAACTTCACTCAACTACAGGCCTCACACACTCCCTTTCAGTCATCTACACTCATTTCTGCATTCAGACGCAACAAAAATCTCAAAGATCTGCTCATCAGAACCACTTTCACCCGACATCTTAGGCCCCCCCCTCCTCCAGAAAACAAACACTTCCACCAACAGGTATTCATCAACAACATCCACAGTCATTGCTCTGCACCTGCCACACCCCTAGACCTGGACACACCAAATCTGGTTTATGCTATTACATGCACACTCTGCCACAAACTATACATTGGAGAAACAGGTCAAACACTCAGGACACGCCTCAAACAACATCTCTACTACATCCGAAAAAACAAATACCAAAGGTACCTTATCATACACTTCCAAACACATGACATCACCCACCTGCGGATTTGTGCCCTTGAAGGGAATCCAGGCTGGACCACAGCACAAAGAAAGAGAGCAGAGAGAATTTGGATCACCAAACTAAAAACCATCCACCCCACAGGTCTCAATGAAAAATTCAACTAATAAAATATGTCAAAGCAGTCTCAATTTTTTCCACACTCCACACACCCAACAGGTAATTTTGATATTGTTATTATTATTATTAGTATTATTATTATTATTATTATTATTACTATGTATTTATCTATTTATTTTTTTATTATCTGTTTGTTTCTTATATTATTGTTTATGTTCCCCCCCCACCCCCTACCTACCCATTAATAGGTCAGTCCCCTACTAACTCTTGATTTGATTTAATTTAATTTAAATTATCTTTTGTGTGGTTTTTCACCTTTTTTCAGAACCTTTTTTTTGACTCTTTTCTTGATTTCAGCACTTACCTTAGCACTTATTACTAACTTATTTAGCACTTACACTGGCCTGTTAACATTTACCCTTACCCTCCACCCTTTCCCTCTTCCTAACCCTATTTATCCTCCCCTTAACATCAAAAAACAAATTTCTTCAATAAAACACTTTACAATAGCCTGGCTGTTTTCTTAATGTCATTCTCACTCAATTTCACTAATAAACATTTATTACATAGTTATTACTCAGTTACTACATAGTCATCTCAAACTTCTCCATTTAGTATGTTCACTCTACACCCACTCATAACCAATCTTACCCACCCTTCCCCATCTCAGACAACCTCTCCTCCCTCTCTTTTCCTCCCCCAACTCACAATATACACAACTGGACAGCACTTTTGCACTCTGTTTTGATTTATATTTCATTTTGTTTATAATTTTCTTTTTAGTTTGCTGTGTTTTGGATTTTCCTTATTTTAGCACCTATCTCTTACTTTAATAGCACTTAAGCTGACTTAGTTGTTTGTATATTCCCTTCTCCCCCTCCCTTTCCTATTTATTTCCCTAATTAACTATATATTCTTTTGTTTTCATATTTGTTTAAGTTGGTTCCCCGGGGGGGAGACCAGACACACCAATCGGCCTGTGCACCTCATGTCAAACCTTTCACCCCCTACCCTAACCATAATTCTAAACCTAACCCTAACCCTAACCCTAACCCTAACCCTAACCCAAGGTAGTATTTAGCTCTTATCCCTAACCCTAACCCTAACCCTAACCCTAACCCTAACCCATCCGAAAAAATAAATACCAAAGGTACCTTATCATACACTTCCAAACACATGATATCACCCACCTGCGGATTTGTGCCCTTGAAGGGAATCCAGGCTGGACCACTGCACAAAGAAAGAGAGCAGAGAGAATTTGGATCACAAAACTAAAAACCATCCACCCCACAGGTCTAAATGAAAAGTTGAATTAATAAAATATGTCAAAGCAGTCTCCTTTTTTTTCCACACTCCACACATCCAACCTGTAATTTTGATATTCTTCTTCTTATTATTATTATTATTATCATGTTTATTATTATTACTATATTATGTATTTATTTATTTATTTATTTACTTTTTTTATTTATCTGTTTGTTTCTAATATTATTGTCTGTCTTCCCCCCCCCCCCCCCCCCCCCCCCTACCTACCCATTAATAGGTCAGTCCCCTACTAACTCTTGATTTGTTTGAATTTAATTTCAATTATCTTTTGTTTTGTTTTTTCACTTTACCTTTTGTTAATTTTTCAGACTTTTCTTTGACTCTTATTTTAATTTCAGCACTTACCTTAGCACTTATTACTAACTTATCTAGCACTTACACTGGCCTGTTAACATTTACCCCTACCCTCCACCCTTTTCCCTCTTCCTAACCCTATTTATCCTCCCCTTAACATCAAATAACAATTTTTTTCTTCAATAAAACACTTTACAATAGCCTGGTTGCTTCCTTAATGTCATTTTCACGCAATTTTACTAATAAACATCTATTACACAGTTATAACTCAGTTATTACATAGTCCTCTCAAACTTCTCCATTTAGTATGTCCACTCTACACCCACTCATAACCAATCTTACCCACCCCTCCCCATCTTAGACACCCTCTCTTCCCTCTCTTATCCTCCCCCAACCCACAATATACACAACTGGACAGCGCTTTTGCACTTTGTTTTGTATTATTTTTCAATTTGTTTATAATTTACTTTTTAGTTTGCTGTGTTTTGGTTATTCTTTGTTATAGCACTTATCTCTTACTTTAATAGCACTTAAGTTGACCTAGTTGCCTGTATATTCCCTCTCCCCCTCCCCTTCCTATTTATTTCCCTATTTAACTATATATTCTTTTGTTTTCATATTTGTTTAAGTTGGTTCCCCGGGGGGAGACCAGACACACCAATCGGCCTGTGCACCTCACGTCAAACCTTTCACCCCCTACCCTAACCATAATTCTAAACCTAACCCGAAACCCTAACCCTAGGTGAAAACCAAAGTCGAAACCCTAACCCTAGGTAAAAACCAAAGTCAAAGTCGAAACCCTAAGTCACAAAAAATATGTCCCAATCGACTCAAGGACCTTTAATATGTACCCCTACATAGCCAACTTAGACTTAAAACCACCTTTGGACTTAGAATTTTTTTCGAAAAACTTCGGAAACATATAATCGACCATATCTCGGGAACGGAAGGTCGTAGAGACTTGGAAAGGTGATCCGCCTGCCCTAAATCGGGGGCGCGGAACACGCCAGAGTTGAAAGTAAGTCTCTAGCACCTTCCGTTCCGGAGATATGGCGATTTTAACGTTAAAATCGACGTTTTTTCGTACGTAGCAAAGTCAAAACCGGACAAGTCATAGCTCAATCGAAAGGTATGGGCGAGAGGAATCCGAAAACGTTGGAATTAGGCCTCTACGACCTTCCTATCGGGAAATATGGGCCAAAAGAGTCTTGGCAGGGGGTGCCAAAGGTAGTATTTAGCTCTTATCCCTAACCCTAACCCTAACCCTAACCCTAACCCTAACCCTAGCCGAGGATCGAGTGTGTGGCGGTGTTTTCGGACACAACTGGAATACCTGCCTCCTACAATCCAAGTTACTACTTTAATGAAATAGCCTTGGAGCAACTTCTGTCCACGCAGCCAGTCCTGCTGCCATTTATGGACACGCCTAGTTGCAGCCTCACTGGACTCCTCCAGGACATCCTGGAGTATTTGGACACAGTCCTGACTGGGACTATGGCCAGCAACGCAGGGAAGGGGGGTTTATCTCAGCCTGGAAGGCTTTCCAGGCTGAGCTTGCGTTTGAGGAGTTGGCGTACGGCAGGCCTTTGTCGGTGCATGACCGGCATTATAGTGCATCGCTGGGCACGTGTAAGCGTCAACCCTCGTTCGTTGACACATCAGCGAGGGTTCCTGGGCCTGAGTCCTTGCAATAGTGCCGCCGTCGACGGCAACCCCCTCCCATGCGCACGTGGACGGGGTCTCAGGAGCTGCACCTGAGGGTGCGCAGGGTGTGGCCTCTAACCGACACTCTGGAGGCAGCAGAGTGTCTTACAGGGGAGGCCATGCTAAAGATTGTGCTGGCAGACCTGTACAAGACCCCTGCCTTTCCCCTGTACGCCCTGCAGGCTGAAAAGCTACCAGATGGCTTTTTTTTGTCTGGTTCTGTCACGACTCAAGCCCTGAGCGATCAAATAGCCAGGGTGTACAACTTTGCCTACCCTTGTACATTTAATCGCGCCAGGGCTATTGTGGCAGAAACAGGGAGGGACATAGCCCAATGTTTGCTCCTGGGATTTGCTGAGATGAAAATTAAGCATTTCCCATTGGTGAGGGTGACGGACCGTAACAAAAATTATTCCGTCAAGAAGGTGGAAAACCAGTATGTGGCCGTCCACTCAGCTGACAGCGAGGCACCCAAACAGGCGGTGCTTGCCACGTTGTGTGGCAGCATATGCCTTGAGATTGAAAGGAGAAGACTGACGTTCTCCCGAAATCTGGAGGCATACCGTCTGCTTGGTATGCCCTGGCTTGAGGCTGTGAGCAGAAGGCTCCCTGCTATGAGCGAGGCTGAGCGCCTTGTTCAGCTCACTTTTATTTCCTGCGTGGCCCTCCGAATGAACGGAGAATACATTGATTACAAAGAGCTTCGGACGCTCTCGCAGGAAATGAAGTTCTCCCAGGCCACCCTCCAAAAGAGGCTGGTCCTTGGCAGGGACCTCTTAGAGAACATCACGGCTCTAAAAATCTGGAGGCTCCACAAAACTATAGAGTACCGTGTGAATAAGAGAAAGGCAGCACCTGCTACTACAACAGCAGCAAACCCTCCACCCCCTCCACCTACCCATGAGCCGGAGGATGTTCCTGATGTCCAGGAGGCATTGGGTGTTGATGAAGCACCTCCTGTGTCATTCAGTAGGGTGGCAAGTGAGGGGAAAGGCCATAAATGGACTCCTGAGGAGATAGATCTGGTGGATCTCAAACAGGACAGAACACACAGAGAGGCGTACAACCTCTATGTGAAGTTGTGCCAGGAGAGGAGGTTTTATATTAGGACATTTGTCGCCTTTTCCCAAAAGAGGCGGCAAATGATGCATAGCTTGGGGATCCAGGGATAGGAAGTTTCATTCTTGTGCTAATATGTTAGTTAGTGTGTTGTTTGTTACTGTTCTGGTGTGTTTATTTGTTGGATAGTGTAGTTAGACTTAGGATTAGGTTTAGTTCATTGTTGTATTGCATTTAAAAAAAAAAAAAAAAAAAAAAAAAAAACCCCAACAAGAACCCTACCTTGACGAGGTGTTGGGGCTTACGGTGTTTACACCAACCAAAGGGTTCAAGCTTCCTATATCTTGGATTCGGAATCGGATTCGGACTCGGACTCGGATTCAGAACCAGAATCAGAATCGGACTCGGACTCGGACTCGGACTCGAAATCAAAACCGAAACCGAAACCGGAACCGGAATCAGAATCAAAAACCTTACCTAAACACTTACCCTAACCCTAACCCTTTTCAAAAAAAATTTCTAAGTCCAAACCCCAGTTCTGGGATTTCTTGTCAACAAAAGCTATTCCATTCGACTCAAGAGGCTCTGAAACGTACTCCTATGCAGTTCCTTTGGGGACCTTTTTGGACTTTGGACTTGGGTTAGGGTTAGGATTGAGAAAAGGGTTTACAGTTGTTAACTTTGTCTTGTCAAAAGCTTGTGACACTATGGTGCACTGGCATCCGATTCCATTTGCTTGATCCTTGCTCCTTTCAGATATAGAACATGTTAGTTTTATTCCCCAGTGATTACATCACTTTATGTCTTCACCACTTATGTCGAGTGACTTTAGGGTTAGGACTCGGGTTTTAGGTATAGGTTACATTCTCCTATTCAAAGAAAAAATCCCAGAAGGGCCTAACAAGAAAGAAAAATTACTAAAGTTAGGTTTAGAATTGAAAAGAAGAGGGATTTAAAGAAGGAGAAAAGGATAAAACCATTCAACCCTGGAGGCTAGAAAAAGGTAAGTACAGGTAAGTATGTTTTTCTTAAATACTAAATTACCCACAGCTCTGACACAGTTGGCAATGTGTCTTCCATTTTTTTTTTTTTTTTTTTTTTTTTTTTGTGCTCAAAATCGGAGCAAGTTTACACTTTGTTAGACCGCTATTTTAGCGGATATGCGTTGGAAGGAGCTGTTTGACCTGTATCAGTTTTGAAAAAGCATACACAGAGCAGTTCAGAGATGTTTTTAATGTATTTTTTGTGTTAGGGTTAGGGTTAGGGTTTTGGGTTAGGGGAAATTCTATTTCCTGAAGCTGTGAGGCTCCAGGCTTAGGCACTGTCCTTCCCTGAACCAACAAGACTCTCTTCTCCAAATGAGGTTAGTAAAACTATGCTGTTATTAGCTTTGCATGTAGATGTTTAAGTGTGGTGTTGTTTTGGGGGGCTAAAATGCTTCCCCTGGTGTGGTAGTTAGGTTTAGAGTATGTTCCTTGGTATGAAGACCATAGGAAATGTGTCCAATAATATATAGAGTAAGAAACCCTTTAATATATTAGGGGAGCTGAATGCCCTCCCAGTATTCAAACATTGGACAAAATGTCCCTAAGACTGGTAAGGAAAAATTGTGTTTAAGTAATATGGGAGCTAAAATGTGTAAATTGTAGCTAGCTGGTACAAAGTGTGTAAAGCGCCCAATTGTTGCAAACAAAACACAATTTCTTTGACATCAAACTTTATTTAATATGTCCATTTATATACAAAAGGTACACTGCGATCATGTAGAGACCTAGCAGCAGGAACACGGCAGTCATCACGCCAATGAGGGTATAAGGGTCCACTGACTCACATCTGTAAGAGAAATCCCCATTTTAGATTGAATTCGGCATCCATCTCTTCATATATTTTTATTCAGCAATGTTTATAGCACTTAAACAGAAAATTACAGTTGTCTCCTGTCGTCGGTTGGTCTCTGCAGAATTTCCTGATATGCTGCATGTGTTATTACGCGAACTGGCACTTGAACTGCAGAGATGATAGTCAAATAGACTTGGTTAGATGAAATTCACCCTACAAGAGGAAAATATCCAAATATTCGACATTGACTCCATATACCTGACATTTCCATGCTCTCCGTTCTCCACTATCTCTGCTTTGCTCACGCTCTCCTCTCGCTGTTCTCTTGCCGCTCTCTTCTCACCCTTCTCCTGCCACTCTCCTCTGGCTCTCCTCTCTCCGCTATCCTCTCTTTGTTATCTGCTATCCGCTTGCTGCTTTGCTCTCACTCTTCTCTCACCGCTCTCCTCTCGCTCTTCTCTTGCCGCTCTCTTCTCACCCTTTTCCCGCCGCTCTCCTCTGGCTCTGCTCTCTCCGCTATCCGCTCTCGCTATCCGCTCTGCTCTCCATTACAATGAATATGCAAATTTGATCGGTAGTCTACTATATATATATACCTCCTTGGTATCAACCAATCACATCCATCATTTTGAGTGAAAACTAACATTCCATTGGTTCTTTATATATCAAGTAGGCGTGGCGATTCCTGTCCGAGAAGGATATAACAGGTGGTGACATTCATTCTTTCATTCATTCATGACTTGCAGACATGTCCATGGAGTGGCTTTTATTCCAAGTGTTATTAATTCCTTCAACTTGCAGCGGTCTGCGGATCAATACGACCAGCGGCATGACTCTGGAGAAGGCTGTCGGAGATACGGTTAAGCTGGAGTGCCTATTCACCACTCACCTGGCTGACGTTGGACGCTTGGAGATAGAATGGAGTGTTAAGCCGCTTAGCAGTCCAACGGAAATCACGGTGGTCCTGATTTACTCTGGCGGGCAAATCTACGACGGCTACTACGGGCCTTTACAGGGCAGAGTCTACTTCCATGCAGTCGAACCTGAGAAAGGAGATGCTGCCATTCATCTTTCACGCTTGACTCCCACGGACTCTGGCACCTACAAGTGCCAGGTGAAGAAGGTTCCAGGCATCCAAAGCATCAGTACGGTGGTCAGAGTACTCGAAGCTCCATCAAAGCCAAGGTGTTACACAGAAGGCACGAGTGAAGTTGGCGAAACAATAGTGTTGCGTTGTGGATCTCAAGAAGGGGCCATACCCATCACTTACCTCTGGGAAAGAACAACGGGGTCGAAAATGCTACCCACCTTAGCACTGATGGATCATGCGGCAGGCACGGTCACCATCCTGGAAGCCAGTGAGGTAGATGCTGGAAATTACCTTTGTACTGCCGTCAATCGAGTTGGTAAGGAAGAGTGCTTCCTGGAACTGAACATACGACAACCTTTGCAGTTGGGAGTCCTTATAGGAGCTGTCACAGGCACACAACTCACCATAGGAATAGCATGCTCAATCACCAGCTCCGTTGTTCGCCGTCTACGAAAATCCAAACCCGAAGAAGCCTCTAATGAAGTATTAGAAGACACAAGTCCACCAACATCCCGGAGGTCTGACCCATCAAAAAATGGGAGGTTAGTAAAGGTTAGTAAAACTTGTCATGCCTCGGTCGGCCAGTAGAGGCCGCCTGGTCCACCAAGCCCCTGGGAAGGGTTAGGGTTAGGGTTAGAATACCACAACAAAAAAAAAACAAAAAAAAAAAAAATACTTACCTCTCTGAATGATTCAAGTGTGAGGCAGGTTACGTGTGCCCGTGCATTTCGATTTCTTTGGGAATCGAACTTATTGCCCTTCACCTAACCCTAACCCTAGCAGAGCCAAATTAACAGTGACAAAAGAATTGTGGGGGCAGCTGAAAGCTTTTCTTGCATTAAGACCACAACTGCCTGGGTACAAAGAAAAGCCAGACACCGTGTTTTTTAGTTCCACTGGAAAAGAGATGCTGTCCATAGGCAGATGTGTCAAGACAGCTTGGACTTACATGGACTTACCTGGAAAGCCAACTTTGACTGATATTCGAACTGCCATCTGCACCTACGTAAGTCAACCCCTAGTTGAACATGAAA
This sequence comes from Sardinella longiceps, assembly GCA_027497455.2. Taxonomy (NCBI): domain Eukaryota; kingdom Metazoa; phylum Chordata; class Actinopteri; order Clupeiformes; family Clupeidae; genus Sardinella; species Sardinella longiceps. Next base: position 141,927 of record JAODXP020000102.1, on the reverse strand, counting down.
ACACATAGTATTTTTCTCAATGTGTCTGCAATGCCTTGTTTGACAGTGTAAGCTTATTTAACATACCAATGGAAGTCTATGGTACCAAACAAAACATTGTCAAATTTATTTACAAAGCACTTTAAAAATGACCTAAAATTCATCAAAGTAAAACTGATGTTCAGTGTCATCAAAGTGGACACTTTTAGCTTGATGCTAATGGTACCATGTACTTCCAGTGGTTGTGCTAAGCTATGCTAAAAATGTCACAGTGGCGACCATGGACTTGAGCCGTCCTGTGAGTCCAATTCATGATGCTGATTTTGAGGCTGACTCAGCAGGGGCACCCAGCGCCACAGATGACCAACCCATGGAACCCAACCCCGAACAACTTGCAGCATCAGCAGCTATGTCCCCTGACCCAAGCCATCCTGAGACTGCCAACTCAGACTCTGGTTCTGGCTCATCTGAGTCTTCAGAGGCGGGCTCCGACGCTGAGTCTTCAGAGGCGGGCTCCAACGCTGAGTCTTCAGAGGTGGGCTCCGATGCTGAGTCTTCAGAGGCGGGCTCCGACGCTGAGTCTTCAGAGGCGGGCTCTGAGGCGGGCTCCGACGCTGAGTCTTCAGAGGTGGGCTCCGACGCTAAGTCATCTGAGGCGGGCTCAGACAATCAGTCTGGAGGGAATGCTAGAAGCCACTCCAGTGGCTCTTCTGACAGTGAATAATCCTCAGTCAGTGGTGTTTAGTGTCTGTCTGTTGTGTGAGTTGTGTACACTCTGGGTTTAAATTGTGTACATATTATGTTGGCATAATGGTTAATTATGTTTTCCTTTTTGCAATGTTTTGCACTTCTTGCTCTGTCTGTTTTGTTTTTTTGTCCTTTTTTTTGTCTGCCTTGCGCTGCAGTGGTTCAGGTCCAGGCACAGGTCCTCAGCCTGTGATTGTAATTGTTGTCTGTTTTTAGAACACAAAGATTGCTCCCTGTAGTGGGCTGATACTTTACAGCTGTGCCTGTTTGTATGTAGTGTGTGTGTGTGTGTGTGTGTGTGTGTGTGAGAGAGTGAGAGAGAGAGAGAGAGAGAGAGAGAGCAAGCATGGATGTGTGTATGTTTGTGTGTATGCTCTAATGTACCTCTGCATGTAGGAACCATCCACTATGTGAGTTGAAAATGTAAAAATGGAGCAAAATAAAGTAATAACTTTAATATATTCAATTCAATTGAATTTTATTTGTACCGCGCCTTATACAAAGTAATGTCTCAAGGCGCTTTACAGCATGGGAGCACCCAAGAGCACCAGGGGCAAGGAAAAACTCCCTAATGTGGGATTTAGTTAATGATAGGAAGAAACCTTGGGCAGTTCCACGACTCAAGGGGCTGACCCAACTGCCTACGGCCATAGGATGTCCATATTTACGCAAAATACTCTCCATAATACTGCCAGCACAAATAATACAGCTAAAAATAGAAGCTGGCATTTCCCTTCCACAAAATCAACTATCAGTCTTCAGAATTACAACCCTAACCCTAACCCTCATTTGCCAACGTTAAGGACTATATAAGAAGAGCATCCACTCTCTCTTCCTCAGTTAAACCGATGCTGGTGCTGGGCGAAGAGATTTCCCCGTTGAGCGATTTTCGGTTCATTTGCCCTTTAACACTCATACTTACTTAGCCCATGTCCCGAAGAAGGCCCATTTCGAGGCCAAAACGTCGACTTGCTGGGCTTATGGAGATATATCTAATTTTACTGCAGTAATGTTGCAACAATTGGGCGCTTTACACACTTTGTACCAGCTAGCTACAATTTACACAATTTTTTGAACCTGTGAGGGCAGTTTAGCTCCCATATTACTTAAACACATTTTTTCCTTACCAGTCTTAGGGACATTTTGTCCAATGTTTGAATACTGGGAGGGCATTCAGCTCCCCTAATATATTAAAGGGTTTCTTACTCTATATATTAATTGGACACATTTCCTATGGTCTTCATACCAAGGAACATTCTCTAAACCTAACTACCACACCAGGGGAAGCATTTTAGCCCCCCAAAACAACACCACACTTAAACATCTACATGCAAAGCTAATAACAGCATAGTTTTACTAACCTCATTTGGAGAAGAGAGTCTTGTTGGTTCAGGGAAGGACAGTGCCTAAGCCTGGAGCCTCACCGCTTCAGGAAATAGAATTTCCCCTAACCCTAACCCTAAGACCATTACCCCCTACCCTTATCCTATATCCCTTTAGCTTAATTGCATCCATTTTTCTTTTCTTTTTTCAACCAAAATTAATCATTGTGTAACCCGCGGTGACGTGAGCTACGTCACTCACTGGTTTTCGAGGTCACTGTAAATGGTAACTTTGTTAAAGCCCATGGTGCAGGTTGAACATCACTATGCAGCATTGTGTACATTGATGAGAAAACAATTCGATTTTCAGTCTCATAGAAATCTAACTATACCATAAATGGAATTATTAGATAAAATTGTGTTAAAAAATAACTTCCGTCTGTCTAAATCACCGACCGGACGTGACGAGTGCGGAGGAACACAGGTCAAATCTAGGTTCACGATGTCAATGGAAGTCGAGGAGGAATTCCCTGGTGGCCACGTCCACGATGGCCCACAGCCATATAATAACGAGCCTTCAGGCGCGAAAGAGGATAGGGCGACAAAACGGGGCGGAACGATGGGCAGAGAATAGAGGTAGAGTTGTGCGTCCAGGAGAATTAGTGGAGAATTGGGCTAATGTTTTGGTGAGTTGCTGTAGCATGGTGGCTAACGTTGGTTCTATTTTGGACTTGCACCCTTGGTGTTGTAAGAAATAAAATCAGGTTGATCAAACATACTTTCGCCCTTTCTCTTGATTAAACAACTATGTATATTGCCTTACTATAGTAGTAACATTTTGTCTTATATTCTATTTGACGTAATACCGACAAGGGTTGTGCAGTCTATCTTCAATGCTAGCTACGTTGGCAATGCATAACATCAATAGCCCAATATTAGCATTTAAACTACAATAACAACCGACTAACAGTAATATCTGAAATGTCGGTAAATGTGAACATGGTGTTGTTAGAAGGACTGAGATAAGGGCAGATCAGGAAAAGAAACAAGGGTTTCAGACGTTTCAAAGGGCTGACGTTAGCTAGGTGCCTGTGCAGACGCTAGTAGACAGCATGTGTTGACGTGAGGTGAACGCTTACGAGTCTAGGCATTCGGTAGATTGACCCCAGACATTACCTTACTATCCTTCCCGGGTATGATGCCTGCTTTCTAAATCTTATTGCTGCAGGTGGTATACCCAGCTTCAAGCAAAAGCATAGCTCTCTCCAACCCAGCAGGCCAGAGTATGCTTAGACAACAAATTTACAAAAATAATTATGCTACCTAATGCCAGTTATATATTATTTGAGATTTTTGTACTGTACATAATTTGTCCTAAGGGATTAGCACGTACTTGGAGCTTCATATGAAATATAGAATAGAATAAAAAAGAAAATGTTACATCAAATACTGTCAATTCACCCTGACCATTATCAATATCAACTTTGCATCAGTCATCCCTCTAGGCAGTATACAATTTACAGGTAGGTAGTTGGATCATGGGCATATGGCTATGTCAGCACAATCAGGAGGCAATTTCCATAGGAAAGGGGAAAACACACAGGATTTCAATGGCCCCGTATGGGCACATTTTGTTCTGTACAAAATTAATACACAATCACAAAGCGTCTTGGTGTATAGAAGTTATTTATTTTTAAAAGGTCAGGAGAGAGAAATGCAAATAAGACCTGGTATGAGAGTTTGGGATAATATATTAGGTAACTTTCATGCAAGTTTACTTGTTTACACACTCCACCTGTTGGAGCTTGTCCATGATATTTGTCTGAACTAGGCTATCAGCCATTTTCAACCTGAAACTGAGTATAGCGTAATGCATGTCATGAATGTGGAACCATATCAAATCAGGACTAATCTGCGTAATGTTAAAGCGTTAAATGTGCAGGCACAAATATATAATTTACATGACAGAAAGTAAAGTGATTTCAAACGTGAATGCCGCTCTCAAGAGGGTGGCTAACTTCCTCGTCCCTATGATGAGGAAAGTGGAGCAGGTGTTGCCGAGGACAGGATGGCGCCGTCATCTTTGAAGGCTTGTGGTGACTGAATGTATCCCTCTGTCAGTGAGGCCATCAGGGATGATACAGATTCCTAAAGAGGGGAAAATATTGAAACAGTCAACGTAAGTTACCTTAAAAAAAGAAAAAGATATAAAAAGAGCTTTAGGAAGTGAGTGAAATCTCTTACATGATGGTTTCTCTTTATGGCTCGGATGACTCAGTAGTTTACAGAAGCTGTGGTAATGGACTGCATAGCAGAGTTGGTTTGGGTTATGTCTCCACTGTTATTCTCATGGGGGGACACTAGAAGAAGTCTGTAGGAAAATGTACACAACAGTTTTAGGTATCACAATTAGTACAACTTCTGTGATGTGGTACAGCCATAATAATTAATATTTCGGCATGAGGTCAGTAATGGTACAAATAATGGCAGTGTCATGATTACTTCTATGTACAGCTAAAAAACATCATTGCGAGTCACCTCTAATATGGCTTCATGTCTTCTGTAACGTTACAACTGCATAGTTTCCAGGATAATTTCCCAGGGGGCAACAACAATATGACCTTATAGGAAACTGAAATATGGTCAGTCATGTTGCATGTTCAATTACACTATGGGAGTTCATTTGTATGGCATGGACAATATACTAACGTTACGTTCACCAACATTTATGTAGTGATACGGGATTAGATCGCATTGCTAATTAATAATCGTGGCTGTACATGTCAAAATCAGGTAGTAGACACCGGAGAGTGATCGGAGTTGAAATGCGGGGTAGGGGTGCTGTGCTACATGCTCAATATTCTAGCTTTGAGCAAACTGCTAAGTCAAAAGACAGCCATCTGCAAAAACCTGCTCTAACGCCTGAAGCTCGCTGCCTTTGTTCCACCTTATAACGTTACATGATGAAGCTAATGCTGAGAACTTGCACAGCTTCAAATGTAGTGTTTGAATGGTTTCAGACAGGATTTTAGCTATCGTTACCCCCGTCAAAAAGTTTGCTAAGCAATAACCAAGCTAATAGATGTTACTATTGCCCTATAACCTTGCACTTTCTGATTACTTATTCTAAAATTTGTACCCAACATTACTAAAACATCAAGAAATAAGGAATTGCAGCAGTTCAAATGATTGAAAGTTCATACTTACAACAGCTGTAGTTTTCAGCGTGTAGAATTCCTGCTAACGTGCTAGCCTGAGCCTCCAATCCCACTTGAAACAAGTTGAAACTCCCCATAGAAACTCCCTTGGTAACGTTAGTAGACTTGATTCTCTTGAGTGCTCAGAGGGAACAGCCTCAGTCACCAGCCTCACATGGTCCTTACTAAATCCCAATCGAGACTTCAATAACGTTAAATCCACAGGTCGACTCTGGGGTCAAATGTGCGCCACAAATGACGGAGTGTTTGGTGACAGAAGAAGCAGAGAAGTCTGCTCTCATCGCCTGCACAAAACGGACCGACAAGCGAAAAGTCCTTGCTTTTCTTCGATGTGATACGATGCACACGATGCCTTGACAAGCAGGAATTCATGCAACCAGCACAAACAAAACCTAACCATCATCAATCGCTGTCTAGCTATCTCCTTCAAGTTCAGTCTCTCCGCCTCTACAGCTGATGACCAAGTAGAATGCTTTCCTCGCCATACGTCATTTGACGCGTTGCTAGCCAGAGAGGCTAAATTTTCAGAGGCTAGGCCAACAGCGGCACATTTGCATTAAAAATTCTATTTTACGTTTTGTTTTGGATCATAATTTCTGGATGTATGTTTTTAAAATACACCTTCAGACGAAGTCAAATGCTCATTTAATAATAAATTTAACCTGCACGTTGGACTTTAACTTCCGGGGGGACCCGTGTTTACCTTTTTTTCTTCTTGGCATGCTCACTTAAACTTCCTGTCTACACCTGACGATACTCACGTTAATTAAGCATTAAGCTAAGTGCGGTCACAGAGAATAAAACCAGGAAGCGGCTGATAGCAGGGCTGCGTGTTCTGATTCCAACTTTGGCTTTGGTGGGGCTTGAAGAGGGATCCCGATGAGGTGGGTTTGCTGTTTACTGGTTTAAACGTGCTAATAAGGAAATGGTCTAACTGCATTGTACTTTTCTACAGTCACAGGTATCCTCTATGGTGTCCAGCTGCTGCGTGAGCATCCATCACAAACACTAACAACGGTATTTAAGTTAATTTATTATTAAAGTGATGCCGCAGCGATGTGTACTACTGGTAATGCTTAAATGTGTGTTTTTAGACTTGCTGCCATCCGGAGGGGGGCTTCGTGTGTGCGTGTGCGTATTATGTATATACGGTACAGTACTGGAACACAGGTATGACTATTAGTCATTCATGTGCATGTAATTTTATGCATGATTTGATACTTAAAGATATGGTGCACTAATGGTTATGTTTTGCTAACATGCATGTGTGTGTGTTTCAGGAGTTGCCATTGCTGTTTTGCCTGTCCTTGTTTTTTGTTTTTTTTTGTTACATTTTGTTTGCTTAATGCTTGCCTGCTTGCGGAAAGGGGCTGGGCAATAAGGTGTTGCTTGCTGTGCAGGGATTTCTACTACAACGCTGCTTTGGGTACTGGCTGTCCATTTAATGTTGATATTAGGTTAGAGTGTACTCAATTCTATTCTCCTCTCTTTGTGTTGACAGAGCCCGTGAACGTGGTACTGGTGTGGGGATGCTGGGTTCCTTTTCCTACACTGTATGAGGTGAACTAGACATAGAGTTAATGAGCACCCCTTATTCTACTTTGGTAGTTTGCTGTGTGTGTTGCACTTTCAGATATTGAAGCACGTGGCGTGGTTGCTGTGTTGAACCTCTTCTTCTTCTGCGTCCAGGTAACCACTCTCATTGGCTGCATAATAGTTGACTTAAACCTACTTAGCTACTATATTGGGCTGCCAGTACCCTTCTTGCCTCTGCTATGCTTCTCCTACGCTTTTTTTTTACTAATGCTTATGCATGTTTTAACTATATTGCATGTGTGATGAAATAAAGATTGTTATTTATAGAAGCACTGGACTGTTTCAACTTAAATTTGCTATTTCTTTAAAAATAAATATTGCTCAGTTTCTGGAATACAAGTCTCTGTCATTTCTCTCATATATCTATATACCTGTTTTTGTGGATTCCACAATTCGGCCACAAAGTCTTAAGGGGCGGGGCCTTAAGTGGCGTAGTCTCTCTAGTTACATATAATGCAAGGTTACAACTGTTTGAAATTATTTATTTATATATTGATTAACTACTTTAAAATTGTTTCAGTAATCTATTAATTTTCTTTTCTTTTTTTGTTCTTTTCATCACTTACATTCTTTTCTCCCTCTACCCTGGTGGGTGGAATCCTCTCGGCCAGTGCACACACAGTCACTCACTCCATCTAAGCCACATTCCCCATCACCTAACCCTAGGACCTTCCAAACTCGAGATATGGCCTTTAGAATGGACAGAGCAGAGACCGGTCCGGACCGATCAGTAGTATTTATCTCTTACTCTAGGGTACGGGCGCCTGAACCGCATGCGGATGCGATGAAGGGGGACAATATGATGATAAAAGATCTGTCTCAAACTCCCACAAAGCTGATTGCTGATGATGAGAGAGACACATCTGAGCCCCCTCCAGAAACATCAAAAGCGCCTAGCCCTCATCTCCCCGTTCTTCGCAAACACTTGGTCCAACCTAAACTTGTTAGTAGTTTTCAACAGACACAAAAATCTGTCTTGACCTCCTAGGGAGCTCCGGGACTCAGCTGCGACCGCTCCACCTGATCTTTACAAAACCAATAGATTGAGTTTAAACAAACATGCAGACAATAGCGTGAACAAAAGTAAAAATAAACCAAACCTCTCTTGGAGAGGTAGAGACCCGCTAGTTGTACCTACTCGTCATATAAATATCAACAGAAAAACGGCAGACTGGAGCATCGTTGCTCACAAACCGCATTTGATACTGGGAGACTCCAACTTGTCCAGAATCTCGTCCTTCTCTAGTGAAACTTTGCAAATCGATAGTTACCCAGGGGCAAATATTAATCACCTCATTGATCTGATGATAAAGATGGAACCCAATAAAAAGGTGGACGTAGTAGTCCTGTCCGTAGGGATCATCAATTGCTATAACGGCAACTTGCAACCGACTCTGAAATCTTGCGTCGGAAAATTGAAAAAAGCTGCGGAAGACGCATTTCCTAATGCCTCTATCCACTGGGCCTTGCTCAATATGCACAACGCCTTCTCCAGTGCTCAAAAAGACGCAATTTTTCAGCTCAATGAGCTAATTGTCAGTAAATGTCATTTTCTAACCGAAATTAATGCGCAACAGAAGATGGAATCCAATGGACATCTAAAACGGCGGATTTAATTTTATTGCACTGGCTAGATCAACTTAATTCATAAAGGCCAAAATTAAAATTGCGGAACATTTCTCCATGGTCTGTGAATGCTGTGTCTGACCCTGCTGATCTTCCACATCATGGTGAGGCTTCTGTTTTTCTGTACAATTCATCATACACTTAGAAGACATCTTTGCAATGGATACAGAATCAAGAACACACTAGAAATGACACTCACTCGTAGCCTGCTTGGCTGTGAGAATCAGAGACTTCAAAATGTTGAGTCGTGTTCCTCTGGCCTGCACTGCCGTTGCCTCAGGCACATAGAATTTTCTTGCCGTTTTCAAGTCATGTGCCATGGCTTGGGACACTTTCGACCTCTCCTCGAAAGGAAGTATCACATCGGTCTGTGAGAGAGAAAGAGCTGTATATATATACAAAATATCAGAAAAAATAACAGCTTTTTGGCAAAGTGGAAAGGACCTTACGAGAGTGGAAATCACAGTGCGGATTTCAGTGATGGTAGGTGAGCCTGGAAGGCCACAGTTCCTCCATGCATATCCCACAAATACTCCCATCCTTGTCAACTCTTTACCAGAAGAGTTGAAGAATAATGTCTGCAGCTGCTGGTTGTAGCCTGGGAGGCTTGGTCTGACGGCACAGAAGCCCTTGAGATGTTTGAGTAAGTCTTTCCCTAGACAGACCTTGCCAGTGTAACGGAGTCAATAAATAGTTTTAGTATTTTGTATTAAATCCTGCATAAATGGGTTAGTGCTTTTATTTTGTAGTTTTCTGTTGAGCTTTGCATTGTGGGTGCTGCAGTAGCAGGAAGGGATTCTGCACTGCAGCAGGTAGGTTAGGATAAAGTGGGTCCCCTATAAAGTTCACAAAAGTCCTATTTACAGATTATTCATTTTTGCAAAGTAATTCCCTGATTATTTCTGATAAGCAAGGTCACCTATAAATTGCATTTGTGCAATGTTTTATAGTGTATTAATGTTAATATTTCATATTGTATTTTCGTTTGACCTTGAGCTGTATTCCTATTGATATGCAGATTGGTAATGAGACGTTTATTTTGTTTAGACTCAAGCCCACGACCTGACCCCACTATTTGCTGTACATCTGGCAACCCTTTGTGCAGGTAACCAATAAGAATTGTCGTTTAGTTTGTTTGTTTTGTCTGTATTCTAATTTGCCTCGTGACCGCTAGCGTGTGCGATCTCGAAGTTGACTAGCCTGCCACGTTCGGTATTGCTTTTAGGTGCAGTACCAGTAGGGTTGTAATGTTTACCTATGTATTAGCGCAGTTTGCGCATTGATTTCAATGAAAATGGATGAAGCAATGTTTTCCCTTGATGTTTTATGTCAGATTTATTTTATTTTGGATTAGTTTCCAGTGTATTTTTAGTATCTGTATATTTTTATGTTATTATTGTACACCTATCTAGCCTATAGTTTCCCTCAGTACTATAACACACATTCACACCAACATATATATTCATTTTACAATACATTTTTCCCTTTTGGAATTTATTTTGTTTATTTTCTTGACACACTCCATAACATTAGCAACGTAGATAACTAGATATATTAGGTTTAGTAATATTAGAGTAGCAGGAAGAGATTCTGCACTGCAGCAGACTCAAGCCCACGACCTGACCCCACTATTTTTGTACATCTGGCAACCCTTTGTGCAGAAATAAAGTGCTCATCCGCCAGCTCGGGAGTCCTCTTCTGTAATGCAAATACACAATGCAGAAGTAAAGAAAGAGTCCGTAACACCAGCACCAAATGTTTTCGCTGTTTAATGCAAAGGTACCTGAGACAAAAAACAGGAAAAAAAAACAGAAAAAAACAAACTACTTTACCAGACAAGTTGCAACAACTTAAAGGTCCCATATTACGCATTTTCAAAGCTATTTTTTTTTAGCACTAATGTTCAGAACAGGTTGTTTCTCATGGGGCTGCACTAGGTAACTAGACAGCTGCAGCCAACACATTGAGTATTTCCCCTGTAGCCTTTGACAGACCCCCCCTAATTAGTCAGTTATTCATCTTTCATTATTCTCAGCTGCAAAATGCATGCCAACCTCTCCCTCTCTCTCTCTTTTTTGCAATTATCCATTCACATTGCCCTCAGCTGCTTACATAGCTGCCAATGTTGTGGGACCCCACCAACCTTACTCCATGACATACGTTGTTAGGAAAATTCTATACAGGCAGTATAGACCCAAGAAACACATTCAAAACCCATAAAAAGTGATATTTCCGTAATATGGGACCTTTAATATGTATGCACTTGCCACATTTGATACTGTATACTCACAGTGATGGTATAGGTGCTTTTGTAGGCCTCAGCCATCTGCACATCCCCTTCTGTCATACCTGTGAAAATACATTTGCGATGACCTATGGTTGAAGCCATGGCCCCCACCAACATCCCTACAACTCGGTCCAGGAATAGATTATTGGATGGGTCCTCGGTCAAGTTCTTCAGTGCTTCAGGCAGCCTTATAACACTGTTGTATGAAGGCCAGGAGGCTTTCAACTGGTATGAGTTTTGCTGTAAGAGAAAATGATACACCATGTTAAGACCAGTATACCATGTTCAGACCAGCATACCTCTTATCAGCAACTCTTTTATCATTCAAACTTACCACATTTAAGCCTTCGATATTGCTGTCTTTGAAGCACAACACGTGGCCCTAAGCATTTTTCCACAGCGCAAGTTTTTTGAGAATGCAGGCAATATATTTGGGTGTGAGCCTGCAAATCTGCAGCTTTATGAATTTCAAAAAGGCCTCAATGTCCAAAATGATATGCACCTGACTCGTTGGCTTCAGTCTGCCATTCAGACTAGTCAGGTATCTTTAGAAGAAAAAAATGGAAAGCAATATATAAGCACTTCAAATGTGGACTGCATTTTTCATTAAAGTGTATTCATATTCCATATTGAAGAGAATAGTGAAAACACACCTATTCAGCCTTGGCATATCATTGAGAAACATTAAGGTGTTGTTGATGTCCTCCTTGTCTCCAGACATGTAAATGAGGTAATCCTTCACATAACTCCTCCTTTGCTTTACATTTCTTAGTGCCTGCTGAGACTGGTTAGGCCCAATGAGGCTGGCCTCAAATTTGTCCAGAATATTATCTGAAAAATGATTATTCAACAATGAGACAGCATGTGGGATAACCATTTCCTGATTGCGTACATTCTTCTCCTAGTTCTCTTCTGTTCCCTGTGTTGATGTGAGAAACACAGTCTTTTTCTGGACCTTAATGGGGGTATTTCCTCCTCTTCTTCTCCTGAACTTTCCCCGACATTATCTCCTGGTTGATGACTTTGACGCCTCTCATCCAGTCTCCTCAATTCATCAGATGAGAGGGAGTCAGGATCAGACTCGTCATCATAAACAGGTTCCTCACCATCTGAGCTTGTTGATGAGGATTCCTCATCACTTTCATCCGCTGCCATCTTTAGGGCTTTAAGTCGTAATGTTCTTCTTTTAACCCCTGTCTTTTTGTCAGGAAGTAAAACATAAAATCGCTCGGCTGTCTGAGGATCGTGGCACATGCCTTTTGCCACTTCTCTTCTCTCTTTTTCAGAGAGGTATTTCTGGGCCTGAAAACCAAATAAACATGAGAGTCATGTGTTTTATAAATTGGTCCCTACATTGAAACAACATAATCTGACTTTCAACTCCAGAATGCATATAAATGATTCCCACTTCCAAATTCTTATCTACAACTACTGATTCCCACTTGCAAGTTCAAATGCATGGCCAAATCCCAACTTCCAAAATCTAATCTATGATCAGATTACATCTTCAAAACTGTACCCCATGGCCAGGAACTCAAATAGAATAGAATAGAATGGAATAGAATGGAATAGAATGCCTTTATTGTCACTAAACATATGTAACATTTTTACATTATACAGTGAACCCTCGCTATATCTTCACTTCACTGCTTCACTTATCGCTGTTTTTTTTACAGTGCTTTTTTGACTGAGAAACACGCATGAGTGACAATATTTCCTGTTTTACAACACCGTTTTTTAAACTATAGTTTTTGTAAAAAAAAAAAAAGTTAATATTTGTATTTCTTAAAGGTATAGTTCGCTATTTTACACTTTAAGCCCGTTTTTTGTATTGCCCAGGATGCAAATGAGTGGTTGACACCGAAATTCCAAAGATTGTTCGTGTCGTGGCTATTTGGCTGCTTTAGAATCGTCTCTGTAGGGCTTCAGCATTGCTCGCTATGGGCCAGGCTGAGCCTGTCCTTAAAACACTTCTAAACGTTCGTTTTAAAGATGTGCAACTTACCGAGTTGTTACTGGCCTTCGACGATCTTCCATAGCAAGTTTCGTAGAGAAATGTAACTTCTGTTGTCTTTTATCAGATATACACTGTTGTGAAAAAGTAGTTCCGGCTGGAAAAAGTAGTTCTAGGATTTAGGAAATATCTGATAAAAGACGACAGAAGTTGTATTTCTCTACGAAACTTGCTATGGAAGATCATTGAAGGCCACTAACCACTCGGTGAGTTGCACATCTTTTAAAACGAACGTTTAGGGGTGTTTTAAGGACAGGCTCAGCCTGGCCCGTAGGGAGCAATGCTGAAGCCCTACAGAGGCAATTCTAAAGCAGCCAAATAGCCACGACACGACCAATCTTCGAAATTTCTGTGTCAACCACTCATTTGCACCCTGGGCAATACAGAAAACGGGCTTAAAGTGTAAAATACCGAACTATACCTTTAAACACATTTTGGGCCTGAAAACAAGTTTTGATGTTTTGTTTCATTCTATAGTACAATATTGCATTGTAAAATAATAGTAAAAATAAAGCTATCTACTTCGCGGATTTCACTTATCGCGGGTTATTTTTGGAACGCAACCCCCACGATAAACGAGGGTTCACTGTACACACATACAGTGAGATGCGAGAGCCACTCACTCTTCAGTGCAGACATGCAATATCAAGGTAAAAATAGAACATTCTAATTGTATTCTATGGCCAGTCCCTAATCTATATACATTTCTTACTTGTGTGGAGACACTGCTGCGAATCTTATTGAAGTTGATGGAGCCTGTCATTCCACAGTCAGCCCAAGCAAGTTGAATGAAGTGCACTGGCTTCAAAATCTGTTTGCCTTGTGTTGTGTGAAGCACATAAGGACAGACGTGTCCATGTGAACAGCACGTGCCATTGGTCAGGCTCTCAAGCCACTGAAACTCTTCCTTATTTAGGTTCAGTTCAGCATGACCAAATGCCTAGGGTTAGGGTTAGGGTTAGAATACCACAACAAAAAAAAACAACAAAAAAAAAAATACTTACCTCTCTGAATGATTCAAGTGTGAGGCAGGTTACGTGTGCCCGTGCATTTCGATTTCTTTGGGAATCGAACTTATTGCCCTTCACCTAACCCTAACCCTAGCAGAGCCAAATTAACAGTGACAAAAGAATTGTGGGGGCAGCTGAAAGCTTTTCTTGCATTAAGACCACAACTGCCTGGGTACAAAGAAAAGCCAGACACCGTGTTTTTTAGTTCCACTGGAAAAGAGATGCTGTCCATAGGCAGATGTGTCAAGACAGCTTGGACTTACATGGACTTACCTGGAAAGCCAACTTTGACTGATATTCGAACTGCCATCTGCACCTACGTAAGTCAACCCCTAGTTGAACATGAAAACACATAGTATTTTTCTCAATGTGTCTGCAATGCCTTGTTTGACAGTGTAAGCTTATTTAACATACCAATGGAAGTCTATGGTACCAAACAAAACATTGTCAAATTTATTTACAAAGCACTTTAAAAATGACCTAAAATTCATCAAAGTAAAACTGATGTTCAGTGTCATCAAAGTGGACACTTTTAGCTTGATGCTAATGGTACCATGTACTTCCAGTGGTTGTGCTAAGCTATGCTAAAAATGTCAATCTAAGTACTGAACTATTTTTGTATTTTTCTGTCCTGTTTTTCCTTAACAGACTGATATGAATCTCGGGGAATCAGAGCGCAAGAAGGTCGCTTATGGAATGTGCCATAGCCTGGAGACATCAAGGAAATTTTATGTGCCCGAAGCATCGGCAAAGGACTCGTCCAAAGTGCGACTGTTCATTATGTCATCAATGCTAAATCATGCAAAGCAAATGGCAGGTAAGTGTCTTTCTGTCTGCCCTTTTCTGGTAAATGGTCTGCATTTATATAGTGCTTTTCTACTGCTCCGAGCACTCGGAGTGATTCCCAGTGTAAACATGAACACTGCCCCCTATACTGTCTCAGTTGGTAGAATTTAATGTGGGGTTTTTTTTACACTTTATTAGGAATGACTAAAGTGACGGAACCTGGCCCTGCCCAGCTTGCAGCACCTGACCCTCCAGCAGTGGCGACCATGGACTTGAGCCGTCCTGTGAGTCCAATTCATGATGCTGATTTTGAGGCTGACTCAGCAGGGGCACCCAGCGCCGCAGTGGCGACCATGGACTTGAGCCGTCCTGTGAGTCCAATTCATGATGCTGATTTTGAGGCTGACTCAGCAGGGGCACCCAGCGCCACAGATGACCAACCCATGGAACCCAACCCCGAACAACTTGCAGCATCAGCAGCTATGTCCCCTGACCCAAGCCATCCTGAGACTGCCAACTCAGACTCTGGTTCTGGCTCATCTGAGTCTTCAGAGGCGGGCTCCGACGCTGAGTCTTCAGAGGCGGGCTCCAACGCTGAGTCTTCAGAGGTGGGCTCCGATGCTGAGTCTTCAGAGGCGGGCTCCGACGCTGAGTCTTCAGAGGCGGGCTCTGAGGCGGGCTCCGACGCTGAGTCTTCAGAGGTGGGCTCCGACGCTAAGTCATCTGAGGCGGGCTCAGACAATCAGTCTGGAGGGAATGCTAGAAGCCACTCCAGTGGCTCTTCTGACAGTGAATAATCCTCAGTCAGTGGTGTTTAGTGTCTGTCTGTTGTGTGAGTTGTGTACACTCTGGGTTTAAATTGTGTACATATTATGTTGGCATAATGGTTAATTATGTTTTCCTTTTTGCAATGTTTTGCACTTCTTGCTCTGTCTGTTTTGTTTTTTTGTCCTTTTTTTGTCTGCCTTGCGCTGCAGTGGTTCAGGTCCAGGCACAGGTCCTCAGCCTGTGATTGTAATTGTTGTCTGTTTTTAGAACACAAAGATTGCTCCCTGTAGTGGGCTGATACTTTACAGCTGTGCCTGTTTGTATGTAGTGTGTGTGTGTGTGTGTGTGTGTGTGTGTGTGTGTGAGAGAGTGAGAGAGAGAGAGAGAGAGAGAGAGAGAGAGAGAGCAAGCATGGATGTGTGTATGTTTGTGTGTATGCTCTAATGTACCTCTGCATGTAGGAACCATCCACTATGTGAGTTGAAAATGTAAAAATGGAGCAAAATAAAGTAATAACTTTAATATATTCAATTCAATTGAATTTTATTTGTACCGCGCCTTATACAAAGTAATGTCTCAAGGCGCTTTACAGCATGGGAGCACCCAAGAGCACCAGGGGCAAGGAAAAACTCCCTAATGTGGGATTTAGTTAATGATAGGAAGAAACCTTGGGCAGTTCCACGACTCAAGGGGCTGACCCAACTGCCTACGGCCATAGGATGTCCATATTTACGCAAAATACTCTCCATAATACTGCCAGCACAAATAATATAGCTAAAAATAGAAGCTGGCATTTCCCTTCCACAAAATCAACTATCAGTCTTCAGAATTACAACCCTAACCCTAACCCTAACCCTTCCCAGGGGCTTGGTGGACCAGGCGGCCTCTACTGGCCGACCGAGGCATGACAAGTTTTACTAACCTTTACTAACCTCCCATTTTTTGATGGGTCAGACCTCCGGGATGTTGGTGGACTTGTGTCTTCTAATACTTCATTAGAGGCTTCTTCGGGTTTGGATTTTCGTAGACGGCGAACAACGGAGCTGGTGATTGAGCATGCTATTCCTATGGTGAGTTGTGTGCCTGTGACAGCTCCTATAAGGACTCCCAACTGCAAAGGTTGTCGTATGTTCAGTTCCAGGAAGCACTCTTCCTTACCAACTCGATTGACGGCAGTACAAAGGTAATTTCCAGCATCTACCTCACTGGCTTCCAGGATGGTGACCGTGCCTGCCGCATGATCCATCAGTGCTAAGGTGGGTAGCATTTTCGACCCCGTTGTTCTTTCCCAGAGGTAAGTGATGGGTATGGCCCCTTCTTGAGATCCACAACGCAACACTATTGTTTCGCCAACTTCACTCGTGCCTTCTGTGTAACACCTTGGCTTTGATGGAGCTTCGAGTACTCTGACCACCGTACTGATGCTTTGGATGCCTGGAACCTTCTTCACCTGGCACTTGTAGGTGCCAGAGTCCGTGGGAGTCAAGCGTGAAAGATGAATGGCAGCATCTCCTTTCTCAGGTTCGACTGCATGGAAGTAGACTCTGCCCTGTAAAGGCCCGTAGTAGCCGTCGTAGATTTGCCCGCCAGAGTAAATCAGGACCACCGTGATTTCCGTTGGACTGCTAAGCGGCTTAACACTCCATTCTATCTCCAAGCGTCCAACGTCAGCCAGGTGAGTGGTGAATAGGCACTCCAGCTTAACCGTATCTCCGACAGCCTTCTCCAGAGTCATGCCGCTGGTCGTATTGATCCGCAGACCGCTGCAAGTTGAAGGAATTAATAACACTTGGAATAAAAGCCACTCCATGGACATGTCTGCAAGTCATGAATGAATGAAAGAATGAATGTCACCACCTGTTATATCCTTCTCGGACAGGAATCGCCACGCCTACTTGATATATAAAGAACCAATGGAATGTTAGTTTTCACTCAAAATGATGGATGTGATTGGTTGATACCAAGGAGGTATATATATATAGTAGACTACCGATCAAATTTGCATATTCATTGTAATGGAGAGCAGAGCGGATAGCGAGAGCGGATAGCGGAGAGAGCAGAGCCAGAGGAGAGCGGCGGGAAAAGGGTGAGAAGAGAGCGGCAAGAGAAGAGCGAGAGGAGAGCGGTGAGAGAAGAGTGAGAGCAAAGCAGCAAGCGGATAGCAGATAACAAAGAGAGGATAGCGGAGAGAGGAGAGCCAGAGGAGAGTGGCAGGAGAAGGGTGAGAAGAGAGCGGCAAGAGAACAGCGAGAGGAGAGCGTGAGCAAAGCAGAGATAGTGGAGAACGGAGAGCATGGAAATGTCAGGTATATGGAGTCAATGTCGAATATTTGGATATTTTCCTCTTGTAGGGTGAATTTCATCTAACCAAGTCTATTTGACTATCATCTCTGCAGTTCAAGTGCCAGTTCGCGTAATAACACATGCAGCATATCAGGAAATTCTGCAGAGACCAACCGACGACAGGAGACAACTGTAATTTTCTGTTTAAGTGCTATAAACATTGCTGAATAAAAATATATGAAGAGATGGATGCCGAATTCAATCTAAAATGGGGATTTCTCTTACAGATGTGAGTCAGTGGACCCTTATACCCTCATTGGCGTGATGACTGCCGTGTTCCTGCTGCTAGGTCTCTACATGATCGCAGTGTACCTTTTGTATATAAATGGACATATTAAATAAAGTTTGATGTCAAAGAAATTGTGTTTTGTTTGCAACAATTGGGCGCTTTACACACTTTGTACCAGCTAGCTACAATTTACACATTTTAGCTCCCATATTACTTAAACACAATTTTTCCTTACCAGTCTTAGGGACATTTTGTCCAATGTTTGAATACTGGGAGGGCATTCAGCTCCCCTAATATATTAAAGGGTTTCTTACTCTATATATTATTGGACACATTTCCTATGGTCTTCATACCAAGGAACATACTCTAAACCTAACTACCACACCAGGGGAAGCATTTTAGCCCCCCAAAACAACACCACACTTAAACATCTACATGCAAAGCTAATAACAGCATAGTTTTACTAACCTCATTTGGAGAAGAGAGTCTTGTTGGTTCAGGGAAGGACAGTGCCTAAGCCTGGAGCCTCACAGCTTCAGGAAATAGAATTTCCCCTAACCCAAAACCCTAACCCTAACCCTCATTTGCCAACGTTAAGGACTATATAAGAAGAGCATCCACTCTCTCTTCCTCAGTTAAACCGATGCTGGTGCTGGGCGAAGAGATTTCCCCGTTGAGCGATTTTCGGTTCATTTGCCCTTTAACACTCATACTTACTTAGCCCATGTCCCGAAGAAGGCCCATTTCGAGGCCAAAACGTCGACTTGCTGGGCTTATGGAGATATATCTAATTTTACTGCAGTAATGTTGCAACAATTGGGCGCTTTACACACTTTGTACCAGCTAGCTACAATTTACACAATTTTTTGAACCTGTGAGGGCAGTTTAGCTCCCATATTACTTAAACACATTTTTTCCTTACCAGTCTTAGGGACATTTTGTCCAATGTTTGAATACTGGGAGGGCATTCAGCTCCCCTAATATATTAAAGGGTTTCTTACTCTATATATTAATTGGACACATTTCCTATGGTCTTCATACCAAGGAACATTCTCTAAACCTAACTACCACACCAGGGGAAGCATTTTAGCCCCCCAAAACAACACCACACTTAAACATCTACATGCAAAGCTAATAACAGCATAGTTTTACTAACCTCATTTGGAGAAGAGAGTCTTGTTGGTTCAGGGAAGGACAGTGCCTAAGCCTGGAGCCTCACCGCTTCAGGAAATAGAATTTCCCCTAACCCTAACCCTAAGACCATTACCCCCTACCCTTATCCTATATCCCTTTAGCTTAATTGCATCCATTTTTCTTTTCTTTTTTCAACCAAAATTAATCATTGTGTAACCCGCGGTGACGTGAGCTACGTCACTCACTGGTTTTCGAGGTCACTGTAAATGGTAACTTTGTTAACTTCCGGGGGGACCCGTGTTTACCTTTTTTTCTTCTTGGCATGCTCACTTAAACTTCCTGTCTACACCTGACGATACTCACGTTAATTAAGCATTAAGCTAAGTGCGGTCACAGAGAATAAAACCAGGAAGCGGCTGATAGCAGGGCTGCGTGTTCTGATTCCAACTTTGGCTTTGGTGGGGCTTGAAGAGGGATCCCGATGAGGTGGGTTTGCTGTTTACTGGTTTAAACGTGCTAATAAGGAAATGGTCTAACTGCATTGTACTTTTCTACAGTCACAGGTATCCTCTATGGTGTCCAGCTGCTGCGTGAGCATCCATCACAAACACTAACAACGGTATTTAAGTTAATTTATTATTAAAGTGATGCCGCAGCGATGTGTACTACTGGTAATGCTTAAATGTGTGTTTTTAGACTTGCTGCCATCCGGAGGGGGGCTTCGTGTGTGCGTGTGCGTATTATGTATATACGGTACAGTACTGGAACACAGGTATGACTATTAGTCATTCATGTGCATGTAATTTTATGCATGATTTGATACTTAAAGATATGGTGCACTAATGGTTATGTTTTGCTAACATGCATGTGTGTGTGTTTCAGGAGTTGCCATTGCTGTTTTGCCTGTCCTTGTTTTTTGTTTTTTTTTTGTTACATTTTGTTTGCTTAATGCTTGCCTGCTTGCGGAAAGGGGCTGGGCAATAAGGTGTTGCTTGCTGTGCAGGGATTTCTTCTACAACGCTGCCTTGGGTACTGGCTGTCCATTTAATGTTGATATTATTTTAGAGTGTACTCAATTCTATTCTCCTCTCTTTGTGTTGACAGAGCCCGTGAACGTGGTACTGGTGTGGGGATGCTGGGTTCCTTTTCCTACACTGTATGAGGTGAACTAGACATAGAGTTAATGAGCACCCCTTATTCTACTTTGGTAGTTTGCTGTGTGTGTTGCACTTTCAGATATTGAAGCACGTGGCGTGGTTGCTGTGTTGAACCTCTTCTTCTTCTGCGTCCAGGTAACCACTCTCATTGGCTGCATAATAGTTGACTTAAACCTACTTAGCTACTATATTGGGCTGCCAGTACCCTTCTTGCCTCTGCTATGCTTCTCGTACGCTTTTTTTTTACTAATGCTTATGCATGTTTTAACTATATTGCATGTGTGATGAAATAAAGATTGTTATTTATAGAAGCACTGGACTGTTTCAACTTAAATTTGCTATTTCTTTAAAAATAAATATTGCTCAGTTTCTGGAATACAAGTCTCTGTCATTTCTCTCATATATCTATATACCTGTTTTTGGGGATTCCACAATTCGGCCACAAAGTCTTAAGGGGCGGGGCCTTAAGTGGCGTAGTCTCTCTAGTTACATATAATGCAAGGTTACAACTGTTTGAAATTATTTATTTATATATTGATTAACTACTTTAAAATTGTTTCAGTAATCTATTAATTTTCTTTTCTTTTTTTGTTCTTTTCATCACTTACATTCTTTTCTCCCTCTACCCTGGTGGGTGGAATCCTCTCGGCCAGTGCACACACAGTCACTCACTCCATCTAAGCCACATTCCCCATCACCTAACCCTAGGACCTTCCAAACTCGAGATATGGCCTTTAGAATGGACAGAGCAGAGACCGGTCCGGACCGATCAGTAGTATTTATCTCTTACTCTAGGGTACGGGCGCCTGAACCGCATGCGGATGCGATGAAGGGGGACAATATGATGATAAAAGATCTGTCTCAAACTCCCACAAAGCTGATTGCTGATGATGAGAGAGACACATCTGAGCCCCCTCCAGAAACATCAAAAGCGCCTAGCCCTCATCTCCCCGTTCTTCGCAAACACTTGGTCCAACCTAAACTTGTTAGTAGTTTTCAACAGACACAAAAATCTGTCTTGACCTCCTAGGGAGCTCCGGGACTCAGCTGCGACCGCTCCACCTGATCTTTACAAAACCAATAGATTGAGTTTAAACAAACATGCAGACAATAGCGTGAACAAAAGTAAAAATAAACCAAACCTCTCTTGGAGAGGTAGAGACCCGCTAGTTGTACCTACTCGTCATATAAATATCAACAGAAAAACGGCAGACTGGAGCATCGTTGCTCACAAACCGCATTTGATACTGGGAGACTCCAACTTGTCCAGAATCTCGTCCTTCTCTAGTGAAACTTTGCAAATCGATAGTTACCCAGGGGCAAATATTAATCACCTCATTGATCTGATGATAAAGATGGAACCCAATAAAAAGGTGGACGTAGTAGTCCTGTCCGTAGGGATCATCAATTGCTATAACGGCAACTTGCAACCGACTCTGAAATCTTGCGTCGGAAAATTGAAAAAAGCTGCGGAAGACGCATTTCCTAATGCCTCTATCCACTGGGCCTTGCTCAATATGCACAACGCCTTCTCCAGTGCTCAAAAAGACGCAATTTTTCAGCTCAATGAGCTAATTGTCAGTAAATGTCATTTTCTAACCGAAATTAATGCGCAACAGAAGATGGAATCCAATGGACATCTAAAACGGCGGATTTAATTTTATTGCACTGGCTAGATCAACTTAATTCATAAAGGCCAAAATTAAAATTGCGGAACATTTCTCCATGGTCTGTGAATGCTGTGTCTGACCCTGCTGATCTTCCACATCATGGTGAGGCTTCTGTTTTTCTGTACAATTCATCATACACTTAGAAGACATCTTTGCAATGGATACAGAATCAAGAACACACTAGAAATGACACTCACTCGTAGCCTGCTTGGCTGTGAGAATCAGAGACTTCAAAATGTTGAGTCGTGTTCCTCTGGCCTGCACTGCCGTTGCCTCAGGCACATAGAATTTTCTTGCCGTTTTCAAGTCATGTGCCATGGCTTGGGACACTTTCGACCTCTCCTCGAAAGGAAGTATCACATCGGTCTGTGAGAGAGAAAGAGCTGTATATATATACAAAATATCAGAAAAAATAACAGCTTTTTGGCAAAGTGGAAAGGACCTTACGAGAGTGGAAATCACAGTGCGGATTTCAGTGATGGTAGGTGAGCCTGGAAGGCCACAGTTCCTCCATGCATATCCCACAAATACTCCCATCCTTGTCAACTCTTTACCAGAAGAGTTGAAGAATAATGTCTGCAGCTGCTGGTTGTAGCCTGGGAGGCTTGGTCTGACGGCACAGAAGCCCTTGAGATGTTTGAGTAAGTCTTTCCCTAGACAGACCTTGCCAGTGTAACGGAGTCAATAAATAGTTTTAGTATTTTGTATTAAATCCTGCATAAATGGGTTAGTGCTTTTATTTTGTAGTTTTCTGTTGAGCTTTGCATTGTGGGTGCTGCAGTAGCAGGAAGGGATTCTGCACTGCAGCAGGTAGGTTAGGATAAAGTGGGTCCCCTATAAAGTTCACAAAAGTCCTATTTACAGATTATTCATTTTTGCAAAGTAATTCCCTGATTATTTCTGATAAGCAAGGTCACCTATAAATTGCATTTGTGCAATGTTTTATAGTGTATTAATGTTAATATTTCATATTGTATTTTCGTTTGACCTTGAGCTGTATTCCTATTGATATGCAGATTGGTAATGAGACGTTTATTTTGTTTAGACTCAAGCCCACGACCTGACCCCACTATTTGCTGTACATCTGGCAACCCTTTGTGCAGGTAACCAATAAGAATTGTCGTTTAGTTTGTTTGTTTTGTCTGTATTCTAATTTGCCTCGTGACCGCTAGCGTGTGCGATCTCGAAGTTGACTAGCCTGCCACGTTCGGTATTGCTTTTAGGTGCAGTACCAGTAGGGTTGTAATGTTTACCTATGTATTAGCGCAGTTTGCGCATTGATTTCAATGAAAATGGATGAAGCAATGTTTTCCCTTGATGTTTTATGTCAGATTTATTTTATTTTGGATTAGTTTCCAGTGTATTTTTAGTATCTGTATATTTTTATGTTATTATTGTACACCTATCTAGCCTATAGTTTCCCTCAGTACTATAACACACATTCACACCAACATATATATTCATTTTACAATACATTTTTCCCTTTTGGAATTTATTTTGTTTATTTTCTTGACACACTCCATAACATTAGCAACGTAGATAACTAGATATATTAGGTTTAGTAATATTAGAGTAGCAGGAAGAGATTCTGCACTGCAGCAGACTCAAGCCCACGACCTGACCCCACTATTTTTGTACATCTGGCAACCCTTTGTGCAGAAATAAAGTGCTCATCCGCCAGCTCGGGAGTCCTCTTCTGTAATGCAAATACACAATGCAGAAGTAAAGAAAGAGTCCGTAACACCAGCACCAAATGTTTTCGCTGTTTAATGCAAAGGTACCTGAGACAAAAAACAGGAAAAAAAAAACAGAAAAAAACAAACTACTTTACCAGACAAGTTGCAACAACTTAAAGGTCCCATATTACGCATTTTCAAAGCTATTTTTTTTTAGCACTAATGTTCAGAACAGGTTGTTTCTCATGGGGCTGCACTAGGTAACTAGACAGCTGCAGCCAACACATTGAGTATTTCCCCTGTAGCCTTTGACAGACCCCCCCTAATTAGTCAGTTATTCATCTTTCATTATTCTCAGCTGCAAAATGCATGCCAACCTCTCCCTCTCTCTCTCTTTTTTGCAATTATCCATTCACATTGCCCTCAGCTGCTTACATAGCTGCCAATGTTGTGGGACCCCACCAACCTTACTCCATGACATACGTTGTTAGGAAAATTCTATACAGGCAGTATAGACCCAAGAAACACATTCAAAACCCATAAAAAGTGATATTTCCGTAATATGGGACCTTTAATATGTATGCACTTGCCACATTTGATACTGTATACTCACAGTGATGGTATAGGTGCTTTTGTAGGCCTCAGCCATCTGCACATCCCCTTCTGTCATACCTGTGAAAATACATTTGCGATGACCTATGGTTGAAGCCATGGCCCCCACCAACATCCCTACAACTCGGTCCAGGAATAGATTATTGGATGGGTCCTCGGTCAAGTTCTTCAGTGCTTCAGGCAGCCTTATAACACTGTTGTATGAAGGCCAGGAGGCTTTCAACTGGTATGAGTTTTGCTGTAAGAGAAAATGATACACCATGTTAAGACCAGTATACCATGTTCAGACCAGCATACCTCTTATCAGCAACTCTTTTATCATTCAAACTTACCACATTTAAGCCTTCGATATTGCTGTCTTTGAAGCACAACACGTGGCCCTAAGCATTTTTCCACAGCGCAAGTTTTTTGAGAATGCAGGCAATATATTTGGGTGTGAGCCTGCAAATCTGCAGCTTTATGAATTTCAAAAAGGCCTCAATGTCCAAAATGATATGCACCTGACTCGTTGGCTTCAGTCTGCCATTCAGACTAGTCAGGTATCTTTAGAAGAAAAAAATGGAAAGCAATATATAAGCACTTCAAATGTGGACTGCATTTTTCATTAAAGTGTATTCATATTCCATATTGAAGAGAATAGTGAAAACACACCTATTCAGCCTTGGCATATCATTGAGAAACATTAAGGTGTTGTTGATGTCCTCCTTGTCTCCAGACATGTAAATGAGGTAATCCTTCACATAACTCCTCCTTTGCTTTACATTTCTTAGTGCCTGCTGAGACTGGTTAGGCCCAATGAGGCTGGCCTCAAATTTGTCCAGAATATTATCTGAAAAATGATTATTCAACAATGAGACAGCATGTGGGATAACCATTTCCTGATTGCGTACATTCTTCTCCTAGTTCTCTTCTGTTCCCTGTCAACCCTCAGAAGACAAGCAGCAACATAAGGCTAACCCTAGGCCTAAAAGTATAAACATTTTGGCTGAACCCCAAATTTTCAAACAAGCACATTTGCGAACTTACCCAGATTTGGCCGAAGCATTGTTTTTCCAGGGCCTTGTGTCACGTGTGGGCGGCGGGCTTGGAACAGGAGGCGGCAAGGGAACAGTTGCTGATGCTGACAGCAATGGAGCTGTTGCCATTGGTGACGGCGATGGAGATGGCTGTTGCTCATTGGAAGAGGCCAGTGGGGCAGAGGGCTGAGGCACTGGTGCAGTGGAGGAACTCCAAAGGCTCTTCAACTGGTTCACCTCTTTCCACAGCATGGAAACATCCTGCTTTATGCTCTTTATTTCTTTGGCAAGATGTTCTAGAGCATTTGGTGGTGGTGGTGTTGGTGGTCCACTTGGACCTGCTGGGCCTGCTGGACCTATTGACTGGGTGGTTCTTTTCATAGACTGGAGCTCTTGATATATCACTCTTTTTTTGGCCTTTGACATCAGCTCCTTTAATTCAATTCAATTCAATTTTATTTGTAGAGCGCACAAATACAGTACATTGTCTCGCTGCGCTTTACAGACAGTACGGGAAGCATCCGACGTCGACCCTGTTAAAATGTTGTATCATGTATCTAATGTATCAAACTATTTTAAAATAGCAAAATACATCTTCCCAATAACATATGATCAATGCTAAAAGTCAAACCTGTAGCTTGTGTAGTGTTAGTAGATGTTTGTCCAGCCGTGTGTACATCTTGTCTGTACAGTTGGGTACTGGCCAGCGCAGCTTCCCACAGTAGCGTTGTGATTTCACAACAACATAAAGTCGCCTTTCCTTTTCGTCATCCATCTGGTGGACATCTTTGAGGTGACGGGATAGGTTGGCAACCGCCAACCCCGGGCTCTTAGGACATTTCTTCTTTTGCTATTATTAATCAGATATAACAGATATAAACATATGTGATTTTTTATAACAACAACTACATGGACTTCCAGAGAAACCACACAATGTTCCACAACATCTATATAAACCTCCAGAATACTTCAAAACATGTGGATGAACCACCAGAAAAGCTACACAATGTTCCACTTCACCTACTTGAACTTCCAGAAAAGCTACTTAGGGTTCCAAATCAACTACCTGAACTTCCAAAAAAGCTACACAGTGTGCCAAAACAATAACATTAACATCCAGGAAAGCTACACTACATTCCAAGATGGCATGTTTTCAGAAAAGGAAATGCAACAAGATATATCCTCACCATCATGGTCAAAGTTGTGGAACGGAGTGATGAAATGCCAGACCTTGCCATTTATTAAGATCATTTAGCATGCCTTCTAATTTAAATGTGTCAACTCTGTTCACTAATAAAAAGCTAAGCTAAGTATTCCAAAATAACTACATTAACTCCCAGAGAAATTAGACAATGTTGCACAACAGCTGTATAAACTTGCAGAAAGCTCCACAATGTTTCAAAATGTGGACAAACAACCAAAAAAAGCTACACAAGCTTCAACA
This sequence comes from Sardinella longiceps, assembly GCA_027497455.2. NCBI lineage: Eukaryota > Metazoa > Chordata > Actinopteri > Clupeiformes > Clupeidae > Sardinella > Sardinella longiceps. The sequence goes on along the minus strand of JAODXP020000102.1, from coordinate 115,293 downwards.
TCAACTATATGAATTTCCAGAAAAGCTAGACAGTGGCCCAAAACAATTACTTGAACATTCAGGAAAGTTACAAGGTGTTCCAAAACCATTACATTAACATCCAGGAAAGCTACACAGTGTTCCAAAAAAATTACTTGAAAATCCAGGAAATCCATGTTATACAATAAAATATGCCCTTACCTTCATGGTCGCAGTTATGGAAGGGAGTGATGAAATGCCAAAACTTGCAATGTATACAGATGATTTAGCACACCCTCCAATTCAAATGGGCCATTTAGGTTAACCAATAAAATCCGCTACACAGTGTGCCAAAACAATGACATTAACATCCAGAGGTGATAGTAAGTCTCTATGACCTTCCGTTCCGGAGATATGAGGATTTTAACGTTAAAATTGAAACCGGACAAAGCATAGCTCAATCGAAATGTCAGGGCAAGAGGAATCCAACAACATTGGAATTAGGTCTCTACGACCTTCCTATCGGGAGATATGGCACCCCAGTTCAGTCGTAGGGGTACGACTGGTAGTATTTAAGGTATACCCCTAATTGTGCCCCTCCATGCATGTGCACTTGATATGCCAGAGGCACACCTCAGTTTGACCTATGACTTTGATGGCATTGTGGTACAGCTTGAGGAACTGGCAGGAATTGTCAAGGGTATCTCATATCTTAATACCCCCAAATTCTCTGCCACAAACCTTCATATGGCATTTCCCTACCTCAAAAAGCATTTTGACCTAACAATGATTAGGGAGAGGGCCATGCCGGCCTTTAGAAAAATGCTTGGGGCCACAATAGCCTTGGCTGATGGAGGAGTTGCCTCCAGAGGAGAGGTGAAGGCTCACAATCATGAAAACCTCTTTGTACAACCCTGGGAAAATTAATATTTTACCCCAGGACCATGAGTTTCTGTTGGGCAAACTAGACGAGGCAATAAGTGAGGTTGAAAATGCCCATCTCTGCATTGTTAAAACAATGCGCAAACTGGCTGCTGACCCAGACGTTTTACTGCTGTGGTACAGGGCTGGGTTAGAAGACCTTGTTGGTCTAAGGGGGCACATGTTTTCAGCTCTAAGTATGTATGAATGCATCAATGTCCAGACCAATCTGGATGGGAGGGCACTGGGTGTTGGGAGGGCCATGAGGGAGGTATTTACAGGGGACTCCCTTAATTTCCTTCAGCTTTATGCTGACACGTCCCACCTCCATTTCCAGTCCCTATTCAAACATCTGGTCTCTGGAGCAATTTTGTGTATGGGTCTCTCCCATCCCCAGTTCCGGGAGGCCTTAGTGAAGACGGCAGCAAATTACCTTCTCCACATGAAGGACCTCTCCGAAAAGATTAAGGCTACGTGCCCACGACAACGGTCTAAGTCATAAATGCAGATGTCCGTTTTTTTCTCCACAATTTATCTGCGTGTCTACGAGCGTTTTGGGGGTGGATATCTGTCTGCCCACGGACACGGGGAAAACGTATAAAACGTATAAAACGTGCAGTTTGCCTATGTACCTTGCACGCCACGGGCGTAGGTGGCAGTAGCACCAACACCAAATTCCTGTTTTGCGTTACTTCCTCTAATGACTTCGACAACTTCCCGCGTCAGTTTAAAGAAAAATGGTGAAGCACGGCAGTAGCAGTACGTCTGCAAATTTTGTGTGGACGGACGAGGAGGTACAACTTTTATTGAACACCACCCTCAACTACAAGACCACGAAGGCAGTTTTGAATGTCGATTGGGAAAGCGTTCAAACTTAATACGGCGAGATTCGGGAGTCCTTCATAGAGAACTACCCCAGCAACGGTGAGGACCCAAAGTTCCCTCATGTGAAGGACCACATCACCAAAGTTCATATCGCAACGAAAATCAAAGCGGTCCGTATTAAATATAGGCAGGCTGTGGACACCCAGCGCCGTAGTGGGAACGGGAGGGTGGTGTCTTTGTTTTTTGAGATCTGCGATGAAATTTGGGGTACCACCCCTGCCTCTACAGCGGTAGAACATGGCATCGAGACGGTCGACATAAATGACGGGGCTGCAGAGCCGGTCGGTGTAGAACAAGAACCAGCCCAAGAACCGACCTCACCGACCTCATCGTCAGACCCGGGAGGAGAAACACTTACGAGGAGACACTTACTCCAGGTATTATGTTTGACGCTAGTGTCAGTCCCAAATACCATGACAATGTAAGGTGCACCCCTTGTTCCGCCTAATTTGTGTGTTCTTTTTTTATGTATACACAAACATAACCTACATACATAAGCAGTGAGCGAAAATATTGTATACAAGGATAGGAGAGGGGAGGAGGGGAGAAGGAGAGGAGAGGGAAGGGAAGGAGAGGAGAGGGGAGAAGGGGGGAGGGAGGAGGAGAGGAGAGGGGATAAGGGGGGAGAAAAGGAGTGGAGAAGGGGAGAGGAAGAGGGGGGGAAGAGAGAGGAAGAGGGAGAGGAGAAGAGAGGGAAGGAGAGGAGAAGAGAGGGGAGAGGACAGGGGAGGGAAGGAGAGGGGATAAGGGGGAGAAAAGGAGGGGAGAAGGGGAGAGGAAGAGGGGGGAAGAGAGAGGGGGAGGACAGGAGAAGAGAGGGAAGGAAATAATGACAATATTATTACAATATCTTGATGAAAACATTCTTTGGTCTGTGTTATTTTGTGGGCCAAACTTGACAGCTACAAGACAAGCAGGCTGCAGAAGAAAGTGCGGAGCGATGTACACCATGAAGACCTCCAAATTAAAAAGAGAATTGCATGATTGCATCATGGAGAATGCAGAAAGGGAACACAGTTCCAGGATGGATGCATTGGTGGATGCCCAAACCAGGATGAGCCAGGCTTTTGAAACTCTCGTGAGACATTTCACCTCACCCTATTACAGACCAAACACTGCTTTCTCACCCACATACACACAGCCCATGGCCTCCTCAAGCACCTACTTACCACCTTCCATGCCCTCTTCCCACCAATACCTACCACAAGAACCACGCATGCCCTCCTCTAGCCCATACATGCCACCAGCACCAGCACCATGTACACAGCCACAATATATGGTCACCTCACATGCTAAACCTCACGCACACACCTCATCCATGGCCTCTTCAAGCACATATGTGCCCTGCTCCCACCCATTCACAACACCAGAAACACCCATGCCCTCCTCTAGCCCATACTTACCACCACAACCACCCAGGGCTGTCCCCTACACATATCAGCAGGTTTCAGAAACCACTGATGAAGAGGAAGATCAGGTAGATTTTATTTCCATTTAAGTAGCCGTGCTGACATGCCGTATTCTTGGCTGTCCATCATGTTGATGATGACGCTTGTTCTAGGGGGTTTGGGGCTGGTGGTCAACGTTGTTGCTGTTGCCGTTGATGCCACCGCTGTTGATGCCACCCTGTGTGGCCATGGAGGCCGAATTTTGAATGTACTGTTTATTTCTGTTGGTCTACAGTTTAGCCATATATTTGGTTTATGGCTGTCTTTGCATGTTGTTCACATGCACTTTACGTCCTGAAGAAAAGGCTTTTTTATGTTGCTTTGCATTAACTCAGTAATAACATTTCATTTGAAAAGCACTTTATCTACAGTTTCTTGTGGATTTATGTTTGAACGAAGTAAATTATTAAATATTTAATATTAAATTATTTGTGTTATTTGTGTTTTTGAGAAACTTCTTACACACCTCATTTTGACAGGTGAAGAACATGTGCTGTGCAAGCAGTTATTAACACACTGCTCCCCCCTGTGGTCATCATTTGTCATCATGTTTGCTAGTTCCTGCTAGTTCCATGTAGTTACACAGACAGTGCACTGCAAAAAATGAAATCTTAGCAAGCTTAATCTTCTAGTTTCAAGTAAAAACATCTAGTCAATCTATCACCTAATAACTAGTACTTTTTAACTGGAATTTAGAACTAAAGTAGACTATTTATACCTGTTTTCAGACATTTGCCCATGAGGCAAGATATTTTAACTTGATGAGATATTTTTACTCGTTTTAAGGGAATATTACTAACAAGTAAAGAAATATCACCAAGTAAAAATATCTTGCCCCATGGATAAATGTCTGAAAACAAGTATAAATATTGTAATTTCTAGGTGTACATTCCGTTAAAAGTACTAGCTAGGTGATTTTTACTTACTTACTTTTTACTTTAATTGAGATTGACTAGATGTTTTTACTTGAAACTTGAATAATAAGCTTGCCAAGGATTTTTTTTTGCAGTGTGTTATAACTGAAATCATAGGAGATTTGACATGACAGAGTGAAAAGTTCAATTCAATTCAATTAAATTTTATTTGTATAGCGCACAAATACAGTACATTGTCTCACGGCGCTTTACAGACAGTACGGGAAGCATCCATGAGAATCAGGGGCAAGGAAAAACTCCCTCGCTTTGTAAATTTGTAAATTTGTTATGTAGGAAGAAACCTTGGGCAGATCCACGCCTCATGGACTCAGCCTACCTGCCTGGGGCCTAATAAAGTATCCGTAAAGTCTGATGCATAGATTGACCATGGGTAACACAAAACAGTATGAGTACTGAATGTAGTCAGAGATGATATACACATAGTTTGTGTGACAGTCAGGGCCAAGGGATGGAGTCAGTAGTTGGAGTGTGGGATTAGTCAGTAATTGGAGTGGGATCAGAGTTCATTGGGTGTTGGTCGCCAAGTAGTGGTCATCAGGGGGCCATCAGGCTAGTTCCATCAGGGCCTCAGAGAAAAGGGGAGGATGGTCCTGGTGTGTGGCTCCGGGGGGGGGGGGTGTTGGTCAGCATCCGTAGTGGGGTAGGGTTGGTGGCAGGGAGGTTCATCACTCAGCCAGTGCGTCGGGGCAGAGGAGGCAAGAGAGACAAAAGAAACAGAAACAAGAGGGTTAGGCCAATCTAGGAGGATATCACTTCATGATATGTGTCATATAATCTAGCTAGAGTGTGGAGAGGGAGAGAGAGAGAGGTGAAAGAGGGTTGTACAGGATGGCAAGTGTGCAGAAGGTGGCAGCACTAGGCTATCGCAGCATAACTAAGGTATGGTACATGGCATCTCACCAGCCCAGAAGGGGGTGGTCAGTGGCCGCCTTGGAAAAACAGCAGAGGTAGCCCTCCCAGGAAGGCCCAAGAGGAGTGGTGATATGTCATGGCCCACTCCTAATTATAGGAAATGTCAAAAAGGAAGGTTTTAAGTCTAGACTTAAAGGTATTGAGAGTGTCCGCTTCGCGAATGTAGGGAGGAATAGAATTCCATAGAAGAGGTGCTCGATAGGCAAAAGCTCTTCCCCCAATTGTAGTTTTAGATATGGTCACTTTTTCAAGGAGGCCAGCATTTTGAGATCTCAGAGGTCTTGCTGGATGGTATGGAACAAGTAAATCTGTAATATACGCAGGAGCTAAGCCATTAAGTGCCTTATACGTCATGAGAAGGATTTTGAAGTCAATTCGACTTTTGACAGGAAGCCAGTGTAGAGATGCTAGAATGGGAGAAATATGTTCAAATTTCTTAGTTCTAGTGAGTGTTCTAGCTGCTGCATTTTGGATTAGCTGTAGACTTTTAATGCAGGTGTTACTGCACCCTGAGAACAGAGCATTGCAGTGGTCGAGTCTGGAGGTAACAAATGCATGTATAAGTTTTTCAGCATCCTCAAAGGACAGGAACTTCCTAACCTTAGCAATGTTTCTAAGGTGAAAAAATGATGTTTTAGAAATGTGCTTTACATGGCTATTCAAGGAGAGGTCTTGATCAATAATTACCCCCAGATTTTTCACTTGTGAGCTAAATGAGAGTGTAGGACTGCTAAGTGAGCTATGATGGTGAAGCGAGGTGTCCTTCAGTTGTTTAGAGGCAATCATCATAACTTCAGTTTTATCTGAGTTCAAGCATAAGAAATTTTTTGACATCCAAACTTTAATGTCTTCAAGACAGGCATTGAGTTTGGTTGTTGGAGTGCAGTCGCTAGGCTTCATAGAGAGATAAAGCTGTGTATCATCTGCGTATGAGTGAAATGCAATGCCATGTTTCCTAATGATTTCACCCAGAGGTAGCATATAGAGAGAGAATAGTAGGGGGCCCAGTACTGAGCCTTGCGGAACGCCATATTTAACTTTAGCATGATAAGATGAGACGTTGTGGGCATGTACAAATTGGTATCGATCAGTGAGGTAGGATTTGAACCAAGCTAATGCTGAATTTCTAATGCCTATCGTATGTTCGAGTCTGTGTAGTAGGATATCGTGGTCAATGGTGTCAAAAGCTGCACTAAGATCAAGTAAAATTAATATGGATATATTACCATTGTCCATGGAAAGGAGGAGGTCGTTGAAGACTTTAACTAAGGCCGTTTCAGTGCTGTGATTAGCTCTAAATCCTGATTGGAAGACTTCCTGGATTTTGTTTTCGTCTAGGAAGCGACAAATTTGTTTGAACACAATTTTTTCTAGAATTTTGGATATAAAAGGAAGGTTGGATATAGGTCTGTAATTAGCCAGAACATCAGGGTCAAGGTTTGGTTTTTTAATCAATGGTTTAATGACTGATGTCTTGAAAGTAGTTGGTACATGTCCCGCTAGGAGTGAACTATTGATAATTTCAAGTAATGTCTCAGCTAGTGGTGTAAAGGCTGCCTTGAGGAGGTGAGTAGGAATAGGATCAAGTAGGCATGTTGACGCCTTCGCTTTGGTAATGAGAGAAGAAATTTCTAATATATCAGTGGGCATAAAGGAGTCAAGGTATGCTACGGGTTGGCTACAGCTATCAGTAGTTAGTAGAGAGGCTGTAGGCATGTTGCTAATTTTAAGTCGTATGGTTTCAATTTTTTCATTGAAAAAATTCAGGAAGTCATCACTGCTGAGGTGACTTGGAATGGACTGAGTTACTTCAGTCTTACTTTTTGTCAAATTTGATATAGTGTTGAAGAGCAATTTTGGATCGTCTTTGTGTTCATGTATAAGTGAGGAATAATAAGCTGTTTTAGCATTGTTCAGTGCAGTCTTGTATTCTTTCAGGCTCTCTCTCCAGGCAATGTGAAATACTTTGAGTTTAGTGTTGAGCCATTTCCTCTCTAGTCTGCGAGCAGCCTGTTTTAATGTACGTGTATGTGTGGTGTACCAAGGGGCAGTTTTTTCTACCTTCCTTGTTTTCTTTTTAAGTGGAGCAATTAAGTCAAGTGTTGAGTGTAATGTGTTCATAACATGATCAGTAAATTGGTCAATATGTGTTGGTGATGGGATAGGACTATCATAGCGTGTTGGTGTAAGGTCAGGAATTTTTTCAATGAAATCGTCAGTGGTTTTAGGCGTTATGCCTCTAGTGTAGTAGTGGGTCACATTTTGCGCTACATGGTCGACTGGTATTTCTAGAGTAATAAGGTAATGGTCAGTCAATGTTGGTTGGGGTGCAATTGTAAGTTGTTCTACTTGAGTACCATAAGTTAGTACAAGGTCAATAGTGTGGTTGTCTTTATGTGTAGGTGCATTTACATTTTGACAGAAGCCAATGTGCTCAATAAGAGATTGGAATGCAGCTGTCAGGCTGTTGTGTGCAACATCCATGTGAATATTAATCGCCCAAGATGACTTATTGTATCTGATTTAACAACTAATGTGGATATAAAGTCAGAGAATTCAGTTAGGAATTCAGTGTATGGCCCTGGAGGTCTATACAATGTTACAATAGTTAATGGCTTAGCTCCAGGCTGAACAAGGTTGAGGACGAGTACCTCGAAAGAATTGAACTTATGTTCGAGCTTGGGAGCCATACTGCAGCTAGAATTGTAGATAGTGGCTACCCCACCTCCACGCCCGCGTTGGCGCGGTGTGTGGAAGTTTGAATGACTGGGGGGAGTGGCTTCATTTAGCGATAGGTATTCGTCTGGTTTTAGCCAGGTTTCAGTGAGGCAAAGTATGTCAATATGATTATCAGTAATGAGTTCGTTTACTAGCGTCGATTTTGACGAGAGTGAGCGAGTATTCAACAAGCCAAACTTCAATTTTGACTGTTGGCTATGTTTATAGTTTGCTTCTGGTTTTATGTGTATGAGGTTACTATGGTTAATGCCTCTATATCTCGTGGACACTCTCCCTAAGGGGACCTGACTGCTGCTAATATCACGGCGACGCGGCAGGGAACTGTGTAAGACAGTAATCCTGCCACCTGAACCAAACTCTGGTATATCAGGAACATGCCGCGGTTAGATGCTGGTCGATGTTCCTAGAAAGGAGACCGGTTCCCCTCCGCGAGGGATGGAGACCGTCTCGATTCATAAGTTCAGGTTTTCCCCAGAATGACCTATGGTTGTCAATAAACCCCACTTTATTATCGGCACACCATTTAGACAGCCATCGGTTCAGGTCGGAAATTCTGCTGCTTATTTCCTCCCCGAGGTTAAGAGGTAGGGGACCAGAGAAAGTTACGGAGTCAGACATCGTTTGTGCCAACCCACACAGGGACATAAAACTCATTTTGGTGATCTCCGACTGTCTAAGCCGAACATCGTTAGCACAGGTGTGGATAACAATACGAGAGTACCTAACATTACGTTTAGCCACCAGTACTTTTAAATAGGATTCGATGTCGCTAGCTCTGGCCCCTGAGATTGAAGTGACTATGGCCGAGGGCGTTTCTAGCTTCACATATCTGACTGACGACCCGCCAATCACCAGAGTTTTATGGTTGGTAGAGTTACTCGGTGAGTTACTCAGATGACCAAATTGGTTAGATAGGTGAAGCGGTGGTGGTTGGAGTGCAATGGGGTTTATTTTGTTGACTCTTCTGCGCCTATCCGTGACAAAACGACCCTGATCCCGCTGCGTGGGAGAAGCTGCCGGCTCGCTAGCTAGTTCTAGCTCTTTAGGGGATGAGCTCGCAACTGGTGCATCCACACTTACTAAGGGGGCTGAGTTGCTAACTGGCACTAGCTTGTCTGCCGTGTGAATGCGGTCTTCTAGCCTAATGGTGTCGGCTAACGTGTGGAAGCGGGCTTCCATCACCGATAGCCTTGCCTCCATGCTAGCTAGTTTCCTACAGTTATTACAAGTATCGGTACCACTAAAGGAGGCTGACGAGTAACTAAACATTTGACATCCCGGACAACGGATAGGGGTAGAGGAGGAAGGAGAGGACATGGTGCAGACAGAACAAGTTGTAAGGACAGTAATTAAATCTAGCGTTAAGTTAAGGGCTAAAATATGGTAGATTTAAGATGAAAACTATGAGCTAAGGACTAGCGTGGCACTAGCGTGTCAATCTGAGTCTGAATGAGAGAGGAAATGACGTAGCACGCTTACCGTAGTGACCGTAGAGCAGGAGCTGAAGGAAAAGGAAAAGTTAAATTAAAAAAAAAAAAAAAAACACACAATTTCCTTCCAGCACAGTTAACTTATTTCAATAACCAGTAGACCTATGTACTACTTGTCTTGTGACCGGCTACCTTTGCGCTGGTTGGATAAAATTTGTGCTGAGTTCTTATTAGGTTTTTAGTGTTTTTCAGTAACCTCCACCTCATTAGGTACAATGGAGTGACTGATGTAACACCTATGTAATATCATGGTGTTGTACTCACAGCACAAATTTACACCTCTGCATTTTAAGAGGTATTGCAGAACCACTAAAACATAGTAATCATAAGCATAGTGAATGGATGCATATTATTTTGCCAAAAACAAAAGGTTTTATTTAGAACCTGTCCCAATGACCGAGAACAACTGCATGAAGTCATGAACACAAAACATAACATAAACAATCTGATTGTACAACAGCATGTTACAGGGGTGCCGCTAAAAATGTTGGGCCCCATGAAAGATTCCAATTTTGGTCCCCCAAAATGACAAAGTATGTTATCAGCGTCGTTCCGGAGGCCCTCACAGTGCTGTCGGGCCCTTAGAATATGTAATGCCTTTCCCCCTCGCGGCACCCATGGCATGTTATGGGTCAGGGTTAGGGTTAGGGTTACAGTGCTGTCGGGCCCTTAGAATATGTAATGCCTTTCCCCCTCCCCCTCGCGGCACCCATGGCATGTTATGGGTCAGGGTTAGGTCACAGTGCTGTCGGGCCCTTAGAATATGTAATGCCTTTCCCCTCGCGGCACCCATGGCATGTTATGAGTCCAAACACTTTGTGAGGACTCTCCTCACTCGCTTTCCAGCTACCTCGTTGCAGTCTGTGTTGTAGTTATTCCTCTGTGGGGGAGGTTGCCGGTCCCGGTCCATCTGCATGGCTTCCTCTTGTGCATGGTGGCTTACGGTGGCATGACAAGCCTCACAGAAGTTATGGAGGACGAAACAGGCATAGATCACGCTTGGCAGGTCACGGAGATTTATGTCCATGGGTCGTTTCAGACATGCCAACCTGCCCTTGAGGCGACCGAATGAACATTCAATGACCATGCGGGCCTTGCAGAGACAAAGGCCAAAGTCCTGCTCAGACGGGGTTGCACCTCCATTTGCATACTCCTTCATCAGGTAAGGAAGAAGGGGATAGGCTGGGTCTCCCAACAGGAAGATGGGGATAGCCTCCTCATCAGCCACTATTTGCCTCTCCAGTGAGGGAATCTTCCCAGTCTTCAGGTAAGTGTTGATTTTCGAGTTGCCAAAAATCCGAGCATCATGCACACTCCCTGGCCATTTCACGACCACATCCATGAATCTGCAACAGAAATGAAGCACCATCACTGAAGTGAACAAATAAAAAGTGAAGTCAAGTCAGCTTTTATTGTCAGTTTCTTCATATGCAAGGAATAGGATACATGCCTTATAACAATAATAACATAACAATACAATCTAGAATAAGTCAAGGCTATACAGTACTACACACAGTGCTGTCCAGCATAATTGTAGTCCAGTGTTCAAGTAGCAGCCACACAGAAGAAGCCACACAACTTATAAAGTTGTAACAGGACATAGATTAGGCTTATTACATGGATGTAGGCCTACAGCTACTGGTATGTTGTGTCAATGAGCCGGCTACTGTGTTATGAACGGCATGCTGTTACATTTTTGTTACAAGTTCAAGTTTACTTGTCCCCCCAAGTGAGTGAGTGTGGTGTAGGCCTAGCTGATGTCTTTGGAATGATGAACTGTCTGTGACCTTACCTGTACTTGTGGTCACACACGGCTTGGACGTTCAGCGAGTATTTTCTCTTCCTATTGATGTAATCGGAAGAGTTCACAGCCGGCTGTTTTATCTCAATGTGTGTCCCGTCTACTGCTCCTAGACACTGGGGCATTCCATGATCTTCTAGGAACCCAGCCACTAGCTTCTCAGTATCTGGGACAGTGAATGGCAGCTTTAGGTATTTTGGTCCCAGATGAATCGTAATCGCATGGCATGTGTCCCTTACGATTCGTGACACTGTGAGATCTCCCCAAGCCAAACGCGTTCGCGGCTTTACGGAGACGCCCCTCATCGCTCAGGTAGTATAGTGTACATACTACCTTCTTCAGAGCCGGCACTGGTGCCCTCATATTTGTCCATTGGCCCTCGATGTGAGGACGAAGTAGGTCGGTTAGGGCATAAAGCGAGTCTTTGTTCATTCGGAAATTCTCATACCAGGCTTGCTCGTCCACCACATCATTTCTGAAGTTGTCCCACCACTCGGAACTTCTTCCAGGTCTCGTCCACACTCGTCTATCACTTCGCCGTGTCTCCTCCGGCGCCTCATCAATAATATCGAGAATATGCTGGTATCGTCTCTTATTATCTAAATGACTATCTGTCACTAGTCTCGCCACTTGTTGGCATGATTCATGCAAGGCGTTTAACGCGGCGACGGCTACACGCTCATCCATTTTGTCAGGCTGTCAGGTTGAACGTCAGCAGTTTGGCGGTAGAACGTCAGCTGTTTGAGGTGCGCGTGGCAAAGAAAAACGCACTTCTGCGTTTTGAGTTGTTCCAACGGCGACGACAGGTTGGAGCGTTTTCAAGATCTTCACTTTGGAGGGCGTTTGTGTTTTCTGCGTTTTGAACTCAAGAAAACGCTGTCGCCGTGGGCACGATAGCCACATCTGTGGAAATGTTCCACGTTTATCTACCGTTATCATTGTCGTGGGCACGGGGCCTAAGCGTCCATTTGGAACACGAATGGAATATGTCACCGTTGTGGGGAGAGATGAATATATTCCCGCTGAGCTTTGGGCCAGAGCTTTATTCTATGTAAGAAAATTGATGGGGCTCTTCAAGAATTTCCCCCTGGCGGTCCCCTTCCACCAGTCAAGGGAGGGGATTGGACTCCTCCAGGTGCTGCACCCTGGGCCACCTGGTCAATACCTTGCAGGAACTGTTTCGAAAGGGCATTGGCCTAAGCGGTTCAGAGGCCAGCTGGAAGGCTTACCAGCTTGAATTGGCCTTGGGGGAGTTCCTCTTTGGCAGACCAGTATGCCAGGCTGATGCAGACCTGAATCGCCATAGATACAGACGGCAAGTACGGTTAACGCCCCCAAAATGCTAGGGTGGAGTCAGCGTGGGGGATAACAGAGGCCAATTTAACATTATGGTGAATGGACAAGGTAGACAAAGTTGCTTAACAATAAAAGATTGCTAAGTAAAATTGAACAAAGTCCATATTAGATGTTTTGTCTAATCATGACCTGTTAGCCTACTTGTGTTTAGACTAAAATAATTTTTCCATCATTTGTTTATTGCAGTTACACTAACAGAAATGTCATGAGCCGTCTCTGCTCCTGTCAAAAGTAAAGCAACTTTCAACCACAAGTCTGATTAGCTCAGTTAAGTAAGCTAAAGTTAGCTACATTTACTGTGGTGATCAATGAAGTTGGCTAGTTAGCAAGCTAATGAAGCTAACAAACATCATCTAGATTGTCATCAGTATCGCGTTTGGAGGGGTGTGAAGTTCAGAATTCACATCGGACCATCGGACCATCATTACTACCTTCAGGCATTGCCCTCAAAAATGTGTCTGGCTCCTTGTAGTTTGTGCTCAGTGTAACTTGTAGCTTAGCATGCCATTGACTCCTTCACTAATTTAGGGTTTGTTTTCCCCCACATGGGGGACACGAGGTGCTGATTTTATGGGCGTGCCCGGACTTGCCGTCTGTATCTATCTGGGGACAAGCATGTGCATGTGGACAGCCTGACATTGAAAAGGGGGTACCTGGGACTTGTCCCATACTGTGCAGAACATCCCCCACCACTGCACAATTGGACTAGAGATTCGATTCAGAAAGAGAATCTCAGACTCAGACTCTTTCCTGTGTCCAATGCCTTGCATTCGCCACTGCCAGTGTTGGGGGCAGTCCTGATAAGGGTAAAACACAAGACAAGAAAGAAATGTCAGGGTAAAATTGCTCCACTCTGGAGTATCTTAGCAAGGACAACCTCCACTCCCTTTCAATTCCCTTCATCTTGAATGAGGTGGATTTCCTGAAAGACAAGGAATTGATTTTGCCCCTCCATGCTTGTGCCCTTGAAATGCCAGAGGCAGAACTCAGTTTGTCATATGATTTTGCTGGAATTGTAGTACAACTTGAGGAACTGGCTGGAATTGTTAAGGGGATCTCTTACCTTAATACCCCCAAATTCTCTGCCACCAATCTCCATCTGGCATTTCCGTACTTCAAAAAACATTTCAACCTGGCGATGATTAAGGAGAGGGCCATGCCAGCCTTTAGAAAAATGCTTGGGGCCACAATAGCATTGGCCGATGGTGGCTACTACATCGACTTAACAGGGGTGCCAATCAACCTCACCAACGCTGACCCACGTGTTGCCCAGGACGCTTTCATGCGTGGAGAGTTCTTGGAGATTTTGCAGGACATTATGGATATCTTCCTGGAAAGTCTGAGGGAGTTGCCTCCAGAGGAAAAGTGCAGGCCAACAATTACGAAAACGTCGTTGTACAACCCTGGCAAGATCGACATTTTGCCAAGACCAAGAATTTTTGTTGGGCAAGCTGGATGATGCAATTAATGAGGTGGAAAATGTACATCTCTGCATTGTTAAGACCATCAGTTCAGTTCAGTTCAGTTCAGGTTTATTTGTCATATGCATATTAGTACAGGTACAGTACCACAGCAATGAAATATAGTGTGCCTTGGCCATGCGAAAATTCGTCTGCAAAAGCCACAAGTTGGTTGAGGTGGGGGAATTGTGCCAACCTCAGCTCATGAAATCCATGACCCTCCACGTAGCTGTGACCATTACAGCAGCTGACCCAGACATCTTGCTGTTGTGGTCCAGGGCTGGCTTAGAAGACTTTGTTGGTCTGAGGGGGCACATGTCTTCAGCGCTTAGTATGCATGAGTGCATAAATTTCCAAAACAATCTGGATGGGAGGGCACTGGATGATGGGAGGGCCCTGAGGGAGGTATTTACAGGGGAGTCCCTCAATTTCCTTCAACTCTATGCCGACACGCCCCACCTCCATTTTCAGTCCCCATTTAAGCATCCGGTGTCTGGAGCAATTGTTTGTATGGGGCTCTCCCATCCCCAGTTCCGGGAGCCCTTGGTAAAGAGGGCAGCCAATTACCTTCTACATATGAAGGACCTGTGGGATAAGAATGGAGTATGTCACAGTTGTGGGGAGGGATGAGGACATTCCCGAAGAGCTTTGGGCCAGAGATTTCTTTGACGTGAGAAAATTGATGGGGCTATTCAAGAATGTCCCCCTGGTGGTCCCCTTCTACCAGCCGAGGGAGGGGGTTGGACTCCTGCAAGTGCTGAATCACACCCTGGGCCACCTTGTGAATAGTTTGAGGGAACTTTTCCGAAGGGGCATTGACCTGGGAGGCTCAGAGGCCAGCTGGAAGGCCTACCAAATTGAATTGGCATTGGAAGAACTACTGTTTGGCAGACCAGTGTGCCAATCTGACACGGACCTCAGTCGCCAACTGGGGACAAGTTCAGTTCATGTGGGCAGCCTGACTATGAAGAGGGGGTGCCTGGGACTTGTCCCATACTTTGCAGAACATCCCCCACCACTGCACAATTGGACAAGAGATACAGTTCAAAAGGAGAGAATTCTGAGACTGTTCCCAGTGTCTAATGTGTTGCAGTCGCCACTGCCAGTGTTGGGGGCGGCCCTGATAAGGGTCATACTGCAAGACCTTTATCAGAGGAATGCTGGGATTCCCATCCACCCTCTCCAAGGGAGAACCCCGCCAGGGTTGCTGAAGGGTGGAAGGACTCCTGGCCACTTAGCACACGAGCTGGCCTCAAAGGAAGGCTTTCTTCCTCCGATGGTGTTTGGGAGGGCCAAAGCCATGGCACACTTCTGGACAAAGTCCCATAGTCCCTTATTCCCAGGCATAGTTGGAGTATCAAGACCTTACGACCTCCCTGTCCATAGCATAAAGTGATAGAGATGTGAAAGTCATACATGTGGGAAGATGCAATCATACTTATCATCTCTACCAACTCTCAGACCTCTAGCACCAAGTGAAAGCACAATTTGTCTCAATGGAGCTCATATTCCATTCGACTCAGGGGGCTAGGAAACACACTCCTGTATAGATATTATCACAACTTTGGAGAAAAATGCACTTTGGAGCTATATAGAAGTCATGGGTATCATTAGATGCGTCTCGATGTTCATTGGTATGTGAACCCTCGCTCTACGATGTTCCTAGCCCGAGATATAAGGATCTCCCTCATTTTGAGGAGGCAAATTCTGGAACTACCCCTTCCCAAGGGCCTACAGCGAGGTGTAATATACCAATCGATGCGCAATCTCACCCCGAGTCGAATGAAGTTGGTTTCAAGGTTGGTTTCGGGAGATATCGCGATTTCCCTCATTTCGCTTCGACTTCCATTTCGCTTGTTTTCATCCTATATCACTAACCCTGAGCCTAATCCAATTCAGTCTTCGTAAATAATAATTTAAAAAAGAGTTTTTCTGTGAGGTGTCTTTAAGCATACAATTTCAAATGTGCACCATCAAAGAGTAATGACATGATGGGAAACAATGTGATGTCTGTCTTTTATTCATCCATACAAGAGGTTTAGACATCACCCCACATCACTAGAACAAAGAAGAGCTTGAATGAATTTGATTTGTAAAAGGTTTGATGTTTGATAATGTTTGTCTACCCCCCAAAATGTACAGGGTCACCAACTAGAGCAGCGCTAATTTCCAAATTGAAGGAAGAAAACAAGATGGCTAAATTGAAAATACAAATGTTGGAAGAAAAGGTGAGATTTTATGAGGAGGCAAACAAGGACCTGAAAAGGGACAAAGATTTCCTCCTCGGTCATATCCAAGCCCAATCCAGTGCAGCCACCAAAGGCAAACAAGGTCCAACACAAGGTACAGTTTGACATGACATTATTTATAACATACAGGATGTGCAACACAAGGTACAGTTTGACATGACATTATTTATAACATACAGGATGTGCAACACAAGGTACAGTTTGACATGACATTATTTATAACATACAGGATGTGCAACACAAGGTACAGTTTGACATGACATTATTTATAACATACAGGATGTGCAACACAAGGTACAGTTTGACATGACATTATTTATAACATACAGGATGTGCAACACAAGGTACAGTTTGACATGACATTATTTATAACATACAGGATGTGCAACACAAGGTACAGTTTGACATGACATTATTTATAACATACAGGATGTGCTTGGTTGTACGTATATCTTCAATGCATGGAGATCTGTGGATCTCCTTTCATCAATCTCTGAAAAATCAAATCGACCATTTGCAATAGCCTTGCACTGTAGTTGTTGTTACTACTAGTTATTAGAGATGACCTATTATTTGACTTTGGTGTTTCTACCTGTTGGTGTTGAAGTTTGGTTGTAACTAGGGGGCAAAACCCCCTTTTTTGGTGAAATCAGACATGAGCTGCTGTACAAGGTTGTCCTACCAAAATGAAATCTAGGATCTAAACCTGGGTGGACAACCCGGTCAACAAACTGCTGTTTATGTATTATTACAAATGTTAATTTGGACAAATTTGGTATACACTACTTTTTAGAGCTATATGGGTGCTAATTGAGAGTCAATGCATTTCAATGGAATGCAAATACTGTAAAGGATTATACATTGTCCATGGTGTGGAATAAAAGGATACTTCAACAAATCTCATCTACATGATGTAGGCTTCTAAAAAATATATACAACCGGATTCCAAAATAGTTGGGACACTTTACAAATTGTGAATATGTGGAAGTTTCAAATTTCAATATTTTACTCAGAATCAGAATCAATGACATATCAAATGTTGATACTGAGGTAGATAGTAACTGATACTGTTTGGTTTGCCTTTACTTTATCGAAACCTTTCCCCATATACTCCCTTTATACCTGCTGCCATCTGGTGGTGTAAAAAATTCATTGCCGTTACCTTTTTTCCTCCCTCCTTGTCTCTTGGCACACTGTGTGATAGAGAAAGGTTACGTCAGTACACGGCAGTCTCTTTAACACCAGCAAAACTTGTTTATTGACAATGGAAATTAGTTTCAAGTAACATTGGAAGCCGTTGACACTTAGTCTTTTTATTTTAGAAACCGTACAATGGTCAACAGTCACAACAACATACACTGACACTCCGCACTTCCATTTACAGTACACGCTCATCAGTAGATTTACTCCTTCAAACTCCTCCCATACGCACAACACTGGGCAAAACTGCTTTTATGCATTTGCACCACATTAGTGGAATACACTGCAAAATAATTTACATCTTGGCTCCCTATCCTTGTTAACGTTTTTTAAAAATCTTTTAAATGCTGTTCTTACACAACAGTGCCACTGTTTCTCTTAATGCTCTTGACTACAGTACATACCCTGGGGCTAACCTAACCCTAACCCTGTACCTTTGCTTGTTTTATGTTGTCTCTGTACTTATGTCTATGTTGCAACTTTTTTTCCAGGACACCCTGGAGGAAGAGATATTGTATCTCTCTGGGTCTTTTCTGGTAAAAATGAATTAAAAATTAATTGCAGTAGGGTGGTGAGAGCCATCAGGGATGGGCTCAGCTTTTTCCTCTGTTTTACAGTGGGACCCTCTGGTGAACCAACCATGGACCATTACAGTTACACTGACACTAAAAGGAAAATCTTAACCAACCCTAGACCCTCAAGTTTGTGACCATCTTCTAAATCTCTTTTTCATGTCATTGTTTGGAGAGTAAAATGGAAAGAGAACTCTTTAATGGATGATGTACGTTAACAACTTTAAGAACACCCCATAGTGTGACATGGCTCAGGGGTTTGTAAGTAGATTGTCAAATACTTTAAGAACACCCCATAGTGTGTTTGTAAGCAGATTGTCAAATAGACCTTTGAGACCCTTTGCTCTTAGGCTTTGATAGCACAGTGGTTAGAGTGTGGAGTCAAAACCCTGGAGACCAGGGTTTCCTACATCTCCTCCTCTATTCCCTTCCCCTCTTCTTATTTTCTCTCCCCGTTTTATTTTATATGCTTATTTTCAATGTTAGAATTATTGATTGACTTGTTTCAGTTTAAAGGACATGCTCCAATGGTACAGTGGTTTACTTCTTACATCCTCCAAAACCAAAGTCTGGAGATAAGTATAATATATATTGTATCATACATATCCAAAGCAGTAGCTTAGTGTTAAGAGCTTCAGTCTCCCACCAAGGAGACTGGGGTTCAATACCCGCTTTGCACAGCAAGATCACCTCTTAAACTCTATTCCACACCTGTTGCCAGTGCACCCCCATGCCCTTTAAAGAGAACCTATGCAGGATCCGGTGGCGTCATCCAGTAAGCTAACAACCAAACAAAGCAGTTATTTAGCGTTTCTGCCAATAATCCTCCATTTAGAATTGCATAGTCAATGGTGATTGCCGCTAACAAAATGTATCGACAGTTGAATGCGCTGAGAAGTCACAAATCGCGTTGTAATTCAAACAGTAAACTCTGGCTAAGTCACGTGACCTAGCTTGCTTGCTAACCAAAACTTACGATAGCCGGGACGCGCTGCCTGATCTTGCATAGGCGGTATCTGCCTCTAGGAGGGTCGGACAATCTCGTGAAGGGGCTCGTTTTACTCCGGAACATGTCATTTATCAAGTCTAGTGAGTTCTAGGCAATTTACATAAAGGTGTAATGAATAGGAAACGTAGAAATTTTACCTAAAAGTTGCATGTGGTGGCTTTAACTCTCAACCTAGCCCTTAGGAAAATGGAATCTGTTTGCCAGTGCACCATAGTTCAATGAGCTTTTTACAAAGACTATGACTAACTGTAACCCTTTATCTCTAACCTAATCCTAAGCCTGGAGACCTGATGGAATTAGAAGAGTGGTTTCGAAACCCATTTCATGCCTAACACCTAAATGTCATTTTCACATCAGAGCAGACTCCTGATATTTCCTTTAAAACTGATCGAAGAATGGAGATGAATTCACATGTTTAATCATTAAAACATGGGTGAATATCCAATTTCATGCCGGACAACAGCTTGTCTTTTCATTGCAGGGCACCAAAGACCTTTAACATACTCGTGTTATTGGGTTGGTTTAGGTTTATGCTCCTGGGTGTCTGGAGACTATCTGGAGACTCTCTGCCACATATAGACCCCGAAGCCGTTTGTTTTTAGGATAATGGCTGGCTGAAGATGTTAATGGCTGGCTAGCCAGCTCAGCCAAAACCTAAATGGCTGCTGCAGCCGCCAAAATGTTCATGGCTACAAATGGCTGAAGTGGCCATTTTTATCATACTGATCTCAGTAGCAATGTATGACTAACATGTGTATCACTATTATAGTTTAGGGTTGGATATTTATTAGCCTATATTTCTTCATAAAAGAGCTAATTTAATAGCCTACTTTAAAACTGTACCAGTTCCTCAATGATACATAAATTGATACCTGAACAAAAAAAGCCCAAAGCATTAGTCTATTAGTATTACATTAAAATAATAATTGTATTGAGCTATATAGTAGCCTATATTTGTTACCAATATCTCTAATTGTTTCATTAACTTCAGTATCTTAAGTTCAATCAATCATACTGAATGGCTTGCCATAGGCTAAACGAAAAAAAATGGCTTGCCATATTTTCTGCAGGCGCGCATCACCTAGGACAAATGCAAACAAGCCCTCTGTTGAAATTGACAATAGGCCTATGGTTCTTAATTAAATTGAACATGTTTCTCCTTTTCATATAAGTTTTTAAACATGTTGGAATATAGGCATGAAGGCGGTACAGCGGGTTCTTCGGAAATATCCGGAGTGTTAGGCGTGGCAAGGATTGGTGGGAGGGACATCAAACCTGACGAAGGCCAACCTGGGCCGAAACATTGTACATTAAACTTACTTGGAGCAGCAGAAATAGAGTGCGGGTATTTTTCCCTATTCATTTACATATTATTTTACAACCTGCACCTGTGACTTTGGATGTGCGTGCACTTTTTAATATAATCGGAGGGACATATTCGCCATAGATGACTGCCAGGACCAGGGGAGGACCAAAGGTAGTTCCGGCATGCTGCCTACCGGCAGTTTGTGTATTGGCTACATGGCCACCTTGGAGCTGGCAACAGGGTGGTGAGACCCAGCTGCTGTACCTTGAGAATTCGAGACGCCTTTCTGGACTGGAAGGGCCATTATACAGGTTTTAGAGTAGGCTGCCTCCTGTGACTGTTTAACGTTTGCAAGGTCTAAATATTTTTGCCGTTTGTTTTACCTCCATTTTTTAGATAAACATTTGTACTTGTAAATAGTTATACCTACATTCTACCTCACAAATTTTTATTTTTTTTCAAATGAAGAAATGCACGTTTTTGGCTTTCAGTGTTTACATATTTACAGAGAATGTGCTGCTATTTTTGTGTGAATTCGAAAAATAAACAAACATTGACAAACAGTTGCATGTGCATTTGTTATAAACAAGTGGACAAGTGTGGCATCAATGTGAGAAGTGTGACCTCATTCGCCTTGAGGATTTGGAGGTGATCGGTCCCCCTGTGACACTTGCCGAGGCAACCAGCTCCTCTGTTGATGGTGGAGGCTAAGCAGAAGACAGTAATCCAAGCCGCCAAGGTGGTTTTCTGAATGTGAACGCCAGGGGCATTAGAGAAAAACACCATTTTCGACATAACCGGTCAGACAACCGAAGGAATGATTAAGATTTTTTGACTATAAAATTGCTGCATAGGGCCTCTTTAAACTTTTTGCGTAATGGTGACACTTTTTACAGGATCCCTTAATGGAGTTTAGCTCCCATGCGGCACAGATAGACAGCACATTTGGTGTAATACACATAGGCCTTATTCAGATTGGCATCCCAAATCAGATTTTTTGCATATCCAGATTTACAATTGATTTCAGGTGATCTGAACAGCAGTAAACCACATGAATTCAGATTTTTCAGAATCTGTTATGCCCTACGTACCCATGTGATGTCAATTGCGATTCATATCGGATATGCTGCGATCTGAACAGCTTTTCCACATGGGATAAGATTTCACCGTGTCACTTGCGTTATTTGTCACGCAACACAAACATCAACACGTGGAATGCAGATTGACGGAAGTGAGAGATTAATGTGAATTCTCCTTTTAAAAAATGGTATCGTAACAACGTGTCAGTGCACGTCATGGATTGGCCGCAAGTTGAAATATGACCTGGAGTTTACCTTGCGTGTAGAAAGCAACGTACCTCGCATGTGGAAAGCAATGTCAGTGAAAGTTTTCAACCACGCATCAGAAAGGCAACTAACAGCTGTGCTGGACTGCATTGATGCACTGAAATAAAGACCCCGTTTACACAAACACAGATAACCATAAAGACGCACATGTTTCTCTGCGGTTGCACCTCTCTGTTACTCAGGCGCGGAGCCAGAAGGGTGGCAGGGGTAGCACTAGCCTCCCCTGGAACGTGATTGGCCACCCCAGGTGCCCCCCACCCTACCCCACCCGCTCCCCGAATTTCATTCGCTACTGATGATTGACAGTTCAGTTAAGCGCACGTCTGTAAGAAGCGCCTTTTTTGAGCCAGAGAGCAATAGTCAGAGCCCATGCAGCACTTGAGTCAGCCTGAGAAAATATCACTGTGATGTAGGCCTAATTTTTAAAGAACAGGTCACCAGGTAAAAGATAGGCTATCTGTTCCCAATCCTGCTGTGCATCAGGAAGATGCCCTCAGTCATGCAGATATGTGACCATCCTCATTTACATGGATAGGCTACGTTGTGCCTTTGCAAGATACAGCGTACTGTAATATAAGGTACAGTATATAAGGTGCAAGCTATCAGTGACATTAAATAGCTATTTGAAATCAATCAAGGCATCAATGTTATCTCAAACTAGCGTGCTAATATGGAGTGCTTCTTACATCCAAAACCGAAATTTCTGATCGATGAATTGCTTTGCACTATAGTCTATAGAGACTATTCATTACATATCTAGGCTACATCTACATCTATATCTTTTGTATAGGCTATCAAATAAAAGTAGCCTACATAATCTGAATTTTCACATGGGGTGATTTGCCAGTGGCTTGACAGCAGCACGCAAGTAAATTAATGCTTTATTCCCATGTGCTATTCTGCATCTAAAACATCAACTTTTTCTCCATTACACTGCTCTCACAGCATTTGTCAAACATGCACAATATGCACATCAAAATAAAGTGCATTTCAAGTGGTTTCAAATGATACTACTAACTAATTGCTGTGGTAAATAGTTCGTTAGAAAATCAACTTTTAAATTAGTTACATTTAACTATTGCGCATATTGCATTACTTCCGTAAAAACCCTTTTCTCTGATCAACTGCACAGCATTTGTATAATTCTAGGCTGTAGAATATGTGAAGGCACACGATCTGAACTTGTAGAACTTGCAATGTTACTGGTTGCTAGCCAAATGCTTCACCAGACAATTAAAGAAATGAATAGTTAACCTTGATCATAGCCTGCATTACAACATTCATCAGATCAATAGCTTGACATGCTCCTGTAGCTTAAGCTATTCACTTCAGGGATATGATCTATATGGTTGCATGAGTAAAGACCTATTTTTAAGGTTGTCTACAGAAAGAGAATCTGAAAAATATAAATTAACTGTTAGTTTTAATGTTTTTCTTCAGGCTGTGAAAATAGGGGAAATATTT
The DNA here is from genome assembly GCA_027497455.2 of Sardinella longiceps. Lineage (NCBI taxonomy): Eukaryota > Metazoa > Chordata > Actinopteri > Clupeiformes > Clupeidae > Sardinella > Sardinella longiceps. The sequence goes on along the minus strand of JAODXP020000102.1, from coordinate 92,242 downwards.
CACTAATTATTTTAAAATTAAAATTGAAATAAATCTTAGTTCTTCTACTACTAGAGGAATAATGGTTGATAAGAGCAGAATTCTGAGTAATACTGTCAATGGTAAAAATAAGAGGGGTTTTGAGCAAGTGTGTGTGTATGTGCGCGCGCGCATACCATTTGCTGTCATGTGCACAAAGATGGGAAAACTACTTTTTTTTTGGTCATATTCATTGGACCCCCCGAAATATCCTTGGCCACCCCCTGACTACCCCAAGTACAAAAGTCTAGCTCCGCCACGGCTGTTACTTATCCGAGGGTGAAGACGGAGAATCTCACGAACTCCGGGCAAGGTGGAGATGTCGGAGAACCCCGTCTTCAGACATATGTGTAACTACCCATAACCGGAGCTCTAGCACCAAAGACAGTTGGAGCAAACGAGAAGCACCTACGTTCGCGCATAGTAGTTCTATTTTCACAAGGGGCACCACCTGGTTTTGAATGATGTCAGGACTTTTACCAATAAATCGTCTTTTTGGAGTTATCAGGTTTTTTGGCATGTATCTCTCATATTCTGTAAGTGTTTAACATGATTTCAAGACTAATGTTGTAAACTGTTACTGTTGGTATTTCTATCAGATGAAGCTGCCAGGCAGTAAATAGCCTACTAAAATTTCAAGTTGTTAGCGAGCTAACGCTCGCGATCTAGCTAATGTAATGTTTTACATTTATATTTGAGATGTTAGGGTTAGGGTTATTATGTTATTAGGGTTAGGGTTAGGGTTATTATGTGTATTATGTGACAGAGGGGGGATAGCATGGGATAACTCAGGGAATTTCTTGGCACAAGATAAACCCACTAAGGATTAAAAATCTAGACTGAAACTTGTTGCCAGTGCATAACTGTTCTTATTGAACATTAAACTGAGTCGTTCCACTACTCCTGACCCTTAACCTTTAAAAGTGAGCATTCACTTAGGATCCATTGGGGTCTCCTAGTAAAGAGAAAGGACAAAATGACGTCTGTGTCCGTGCACTGAATACTGTAAGCTTCTATTGGGCAAAATGACGTGTGTCGGTGCCCTGAGTAAGCTTCTATTGGGCAAAATGACGTCTGTGTCCGACCGTGCCCTGAGTGCTGTAAGCTTCTATTGGGCAAAATGACGCCTGTGTCGGTGCACTGAGTACTATAAGCTTCAATTGAAACTTAAAACTCAACTTTGCTATCTCACTCCTAATCCTAAGTCTTCCCTAAATGCAAAAAAACCCTAGTTTATATGTGAGATTTCTTGATAATATATTTGGCGTTTGGAGTCATTCTGGGTCAGACTTTATGGAGTTTATTGAAATTTTAAATGGTCATCATGCCTCGATTACAGTGAACCAGAATCTTCAATCTGAAAAGATTGAATTCTTAGACACTGAAGTTTTTATTGTTAAGGAGACAAATGGATGGGGGAACCTGGGGATGAGAGTTCATTGTAAACCAACAGACACACATGCACTCTTATATAAGTCTATTTTTCATCCTAAGGTTACCAGAGTGAATTCAAGCATAGCCCTGCTGCACGAGCCTTCTAACAGCAATATATTTCGCATGAAATGAAAGAATTTCGAACAGCATAGACCTAACGCGAAACACTAAACATTGAGTCAATGTAACTTCAGATCTTACTTTCGATTTCCAACAGTCAGGTCCCATTGATTCAGTGTAAAGTGCCTGTTCGCTTCTGCGTTCGGTCTGTGCTGTATCATATTATTTTGTTCCACTTGCTTACTAGCGCATTTAACAAGCTCTTTCAACAGGACTATGCTTGAATTAGAGGTCCCATGTTACGCTTTTTCCAAGCTAACTTTTTTAGCTATAATGTTCAGAACGGGTTATTTCTCATGGAGGGTGCACCAGGTAACTAGACACCTGCAGCCAATACATTGAATATTTCCCCTGTAGCCTATGATAGGCCACCCCTAATTATTAAATTGATTATTGTCATTGTTCTCAGCTGCAAAGTGCCAGCCAACTTCTCTCTCTCTTTGTTTTGCAATTATCCATTCTCATTGCCCTCAGCTGCTTAAAGGAAAATACCGGAGTGAATTCAAACATAGCCCTGTTGAAAGAGCTTGGAAAATGCGCTAGTTAGCGAGTGGAACAAAATAAATTGGTACAGCACAGACCAAACACAGAAGCGAACAGGCCCTTTAAACTGAATCAATGGGACCTGACTGTTGGATACAAAAAGTAAGCTCTGAGGTTACATTGACTCAATTTTTAGTGTTTCGCGTTCACGTTAGGACTATGCTGTTCGAAAATCTTTCATTTCATGCTAAATATGCTGTTAGAAGGCGTGTGCAGCAGGGCTATGCTTGAATTCACTCCGGTATATTCCTTTAAGTAGCAGCCAATGTTGTGGGACCCCACCCAACTTACCCTGTGACATACGTAGTTAGGAAAATTCTATGCAGGTCGTGTAAGCACACAGCAGCTGAACAGTTACTAACAGTGTAAATTAACACATTCCAAAGCCATAAAAAGTGATTTTCCGTAATATGGCACCTTTAAATTCAATACTCAGACCATCACCACGGTCGTTACACTCTGAATGATGCCATTCCTTGTACCTACCTTCGAGACCTAATGACAACAATGTCATATAATTGACCGCAGGTGGCATGGCTCACTTCCGATATTAGCTTCATTGTGAGTCAGCCACTTCCTCTTCTAGTGCCTTTCTCGCACTAGAGACTGGTTGGTAACGTAAGTAGAAAACTTCATTGTTGAGATTTGCGAGTGCAGTTAAACTCTTGTGTTGCAGCTTTCAGAGCGCGTTCGTGCACGTAGTTGAGGTTAGCTGTAAAGTTGTTCTGTTGTAAGATAACAATAACTCCAACAATATCATCGTTCTCCCTCATCAATATATTTTTTCTCTCTCTCTCTCTCTCTCTCTCTCTCCTCTCTCCATCCTTTTTGTCTTCTTTCCTCCGCTGTCCTAAATTGGGACAACTGGGCAACACAAAAATATAAAATGGTTTTAACAGTGTATCTTGTTTTTATCAAGGTCTATGACACTGAGGTTGGCTGAGAAACAAGAATGTAGCTGTGCTAATGCTTTCACTGTTTCTTGGAATTTAAATGAATAATTTTTAACTCTTAATATCTAACATTCACCTTATTTGTTTCTCAAAAGCAAGTGAGTCTGAATCAGAGGTTATGTACATCTCTGCTCACATTGGCTAGAAAAGACGTCCTGTTGACAGTCAGCAATCTCGTTACAAGGTCCCCAAAACAGAGCTATACAGATGCAGTGATAAAACGACCCAAGGGTCAGAGTAACTCTATGCATTAGAATAACAATGATAATGCTGAATGGCTTGAGTAACATCCAATATTACATCTCTGTCACAGTTACAGAAAGACCTGGACAGGTGAGTCTGGAGGCCTAAAAGGATACAGTTGCGGCACAAACAGGAGGGAGGATGTGGAAAACAGAGTTATTGGAAGCTTCAAAGAAGAACAAATCTGACGCTCATCCTTCTACTCCATCTGCGGTGCCTACGCCCGTGGCCGACTCTCTCCGGCCCGCCCCCCAGCCCAGGTATCAATCAGAGTATTTTCTGTCCTGGAAAACTCTACCAATAGTGACAGATTTCACAGTTTTGGCCAGCCAGTATTGTCTAGCTCCATAATGCCTGGTGAATAGACCCCTCGACATTGAACCCACCAGACATCCAAACATTAATCGCTAAACGGCAGATTGGCACATTTCTATCAGAAAGCCCAACATTATCTTTAGTGATTCAAAGTTGTCTAACATTCCTAGATTTAAAAGTGAATCTGTCCAAATTGATTGTTTCCCAGGTGCCAGGGAACATCAACCACTTGATGGAGATAATGATGAAGATGGCTCCTGAAAAAACGGTAATATGAACATGAAACATTCCATTGACGGTAACGGGAATGGCGTAATGACTATGAAACAGTAATTCATTTGATTAATTTAAAAATGAGAGGATTCAGATTTTGAGGACACAAACTTCACAAAGGAGGGACACAGACGAGGGAGCATGGGTCATATTCAGGAGTTCAAGAAGTGCAAAATACAGTTACTCGGCACTGTAACACATCCCACAAGTTTGTACAGTAGGAGGTGGAGATTGCGGAACCTGTAGTAATATTAGGGGACTCATCTATCAAGGATTGGGGAATTTAATTTTGCTCAAGTCCAGATGGATAGTTTCCCTGGAGCACAAATTTTGCACATCAAATCGATTCTGAGATTGGACCCATGTCCCCTCATTCAGAAGGTGATTTTTTTTTCTGTAGGGCTGGTTAATGGTTACAGATGGAACAAACTACTAACGATACTCTAACTCCGTTATTACCAACACTGGTGGCGAGTAACACCAAGGGTCCACAACAAGCTGAAAAAAAACAAACAACAGTTAACATTTCCATAACCTTAACCAATCCATAGCCTTACATTTCCATAACCTTAACCAATCCATAGCCTTACATTTCCATAGCCTTAACCAATCTGCTTTCAGGTCTCCTGCCGCAAATAAACAATGTCTAAACAAAAGTCATGGTTCTCTTAAAAGGATTTAAAAAGTTAACCACCTGTGGAAATCTAAAGTCTAAAGTTAACCATTTGTGGCAATCTAAGGACCCCCTCGCTGAAGTTATGAGACATATCAATGCTAATTGTAAGGTGTCAGATTGGTAAATACATATCCGTAAACGTAACGTGATATTGGGTGATTCCAGTTTGTCTTGAATCCCACTATTCAAGAGTGATTCGCTATATACAGTTTCCCCGGGTCGGGCACTGACAACCTAACGAGTCTGTTGCGCAAAATGAAGCTGGTTGATACGGTCACTAATTTGATTTTGACAGTAGGCATCATTAATTGGCACAACAATAATCAATATGACACAGTTAAAGGATAAGGTTATAGACTGTGAAAAGCCACAGAGGAAGCCTTTCCCACAGCCACTGTTTTCTGGCCTTTGAGTCGCTTTCCAAAACCCGACAGCGATGGGATACATTAGACCCCAGCGTGCGCGAGCGCCATCCTTTAATCTTGGATGGATCAGTTAAACTAAAAACAAGTAGAACACCACCGAGCTAGCCGCGCTAGCTGGCCTCTGTTACACTCACCCTCCAAATCCTCACTCCCATCCGGGTCACGGCACCAATGTAGCCGGGGGCGGTCCGCACCGCACACGGGTCTCGAACCCGCCACCCCGCAAGCTACAAACTCCCGGCGTGGGAGTGGAACGCTCTAACCAACTGAGCTAAAAGCCCAAGCTTCTAACTCAGCGTGTTAGAAGTGCCCATGGAATTGGGTGATGAGGATTTACACACTACCACCGAGCTAGCCACGCTAGCTGGCCTCTGTTACACTAGCATAGCAATATGCCATTTTGGAAATGGCTAATGACTCTAGTGCAGGACCCTAGAAGACAACTTGTAAAGATATTTAAAAGATTTCTGAAGACTCATCACCACATGGATTACTGCATCGAAGATCACACCATGGAAAACAAAAGCATTACAGAAGCTTAAAAACGTCTTCGGTTGGCTGTCCAAACAACACCTGCGGATGGGCACATACACAATCAAGTTACTGCCAGTTGCAAAAAATGGACTGACAATACCATTACTAACATTGGACAATACTTTGGAAATGTATTTGAAAACTTCTCATTCGACACATCAAACCTAAACTGGCAAAATGAATGGACCCGTGCAGTAACATGTGAAGCTAGAACTCGTCAATATGGACATTAATGTCATAACAAGAGCAGAGGACATGGTGAGAGCAAAAATCGCCATTATGGATAACATCTTACCCATGCACATCAGACATGAACATTTTAATGACAAATACAATAATTGGAACATAACTATCTACAGACCAGGAGATTCAAACATTTCGAGATTGCTGAAATGCTACAACAACTGTTCAAGTGGATTGCTACCCTGGAGGACAATTTGACCATCTTCTCCACATGCTTCAAAAGGTATTAATACCATCCGCACAATTTTGCTTTTATTTGGAATAAATCACAGACATGACAAGTCAATAAGAGCAAGAAACACTCGCTGGAATTTTCAACCTGGCAACGGCAAAATTTCCAAAAGCAACTGTGGTCATTCCAATTATATCATTTTCTGAGCAACTTCCCTTGCACTCCCACAGAACCTATACAAGTAACAGATCTTTATTTTCCTCTTATGTTTTTTATTTTTGTCTTGTTTTGTGTGTGTTGTTTTGAGTTTTTGTGTCTTGTTCGGTACAAACTGTGTAAAAAGGGTTAATCCTAACCCTTGCTCAACCACAGAACACTCTCTGACATTAACAAACGGACTGCAAGCTTTCCAACAAGAAAAGTTTACAGCTGGCTCTAACTATGCACTGGACTCCAAACACTGCAAAATAAATGTTGATGCTATTTTCAAAGTCTTTGTAGGCCTATCACAAGTGTTCTTAAATGTGTCCAAGACTTGGCAACATTAAAAACACACAGGCCCTAACGTCTTTGTATCTTTACTTCTACAAATTTTATTTACTAATAAACGAAATTACTTTACTTAAGCTTATCCTTTCTATGTTTTTAAACTTATGAAACCACGTTATATTACACTTAGTCAACCTCAAATGAATACACTCATACTTCTACGATATCACAACACAATTAGACACAATATACGCAACGGATAACCAACTTATGCAACATTCAGACTAAAACCTGACCATAAGTAGAACGTTAGTTATGCAAGCACATTTTTGGGGGATTTCGTTTAGAATGCATGTTAACAAGTTATGTCATTCACGCAACCTGCGCGGCATCCGTCCGTTTCTGGGCTGCAAACCACGCAGTTTTCGGGCTGTTCTCATGAAATAAAGAGTTTTATATTGTTAAGTGCACAATGCCCATTGATGTCAAATGAAAAGCTTAGGGAGGTGGTTCGCACAAAACATCCGTCACAACATGTTGACAACATATGGTAGATGGGCGGCGTTTGCACGACTATTCCCTTTTATGCAGTGGAGAGTTATCCTCAATACAATAAACTTTCAATTAATACATGTTTTTTTCTGTAGATGTACACTGATGATAATTGTCCAAACTATGGTTGGAAGAATTTGTAACATTACTAAAGAGTCTTTTCTGTGCCACCAGGGGACCATGCACTCAACTTAATATCCAACCCCAACAAATCCAAGTGTTTTTTGGTGAGGATGATCTGGAGAGGGATTTCTGCCAAACCTAGGCACACCTATAGGCATAAAGGTGGAAGCCCTACCTGGGCATCATGATCACGGCTGGAGGTGGAAGCCCTACCTGGGCATCATGATCACGGCTGGAGGTGGAAGCCCTACCTGGGCATCATGATCACGGCTGGGGGAGAGAGCTGGAGGTGGAAGCCCTACCTGGGCATCATGATCACGGCTGGAGGTGGAAGCCCTACCTGGGCATCATGATCACGGCTGGAGGTGGAAGCCCTATCTGGGCATCATGATCACAGTTGGGGGAGAGAGGTGGAAGTGGCCATATTTCTGTTCTTTTACCGGGTCTGTTCAGAGGCATTTGACATGCCTCTGTCCACAAGGTACCAAATTGTGCTAAGAGTTGCCCAGGCAATCCTGCAGATATTCAAACAGGCAGTGTACTTCCCCACAGCAGAAGAGCTCATGGTCAACGGGCAGGGCGTGGTTTGCTGACCTCATGAACCGTGTGTCTGGGAGCACTGACTGACTGTAGCCACATATGAATTAAACCCCCTGCAGCCTACAGGGATGATGATTATTTAAACCCCCTGCAGCCTACAGGGATGATGATTATTACAATCCAGCTCCAGGCCATATGTGACCACAGAGATGCTTCCTCAATATCTACACTGCAGTCTGAACACAGCTGAAAGGTCCCATATTACGCTTTTTCCAAGTTAACTTTTTTAGCTCTAATGTTCAGAACAGGTTGTTTCTCATGGGGGGTGCACCAGGTAACTACCTGTAGCCAATACATTGAGTATTTCCCCTGTAGCCTATGACAGACCACTCGTAATTAGTCAATTGATCATTTTCATTGCTCTCAGCTGCAAAGTGCCTGCCAACTTCTCTTTCTCTCTTTTTTTTTTTTTTGCAATTATCCATTCTCATTGCCCTCAGCTGCTTACGTGGCTACCAATGTTGTGGGACCCCACCCAACTTACCCTGTGACATACATGGAGGCTATTCAGAACTGCCGTAACGTTGCATTACGTTGATCCCAACACAAACGAAGTGAGGCCCGAATCACACACAAACTGCGCGTTCGCGGTGCGGGAGCGGGGCAGTCCGTAAGCGGTCCGTGAGCGGTGCCTGTGGACTTGGGCATTCACACAAGAAATTGTTTCTGCGGTGTTCTGCGCGAAGCGGCTGCCCGAGCTCTGCATTCAAAATCTATAGACACCGCGCAAGTCCCGCTTACCGCGCTGAAAACGCTTGGAAAAATAGAACTTGTTTCTATTTCAAAAAAGCAGCGCGGGAGCTGCGCGGTTCACCGCTCAGAAACCGGACAGGAGCCGCGCAGAACACGCGTGCAGTCTGAATGACCTAACCTGTTTACATGTATTCTAAATGAAATCGCCCCAAAACCGCGCCCGCACCGCTTACGCGCCGCTCACGCACAGGTTTGTGTGTGAATCGGCCGTCAGGCTGAACATACCTTTGTGTCACGTCAGTGCAGCAACAATGGAAGCCTGGAGGGCCATTCTGCACGTGGTGGCAGGCAAGGAAATTGCTGAACTTAAGAACAACCTCAGTAGTTTAAATGTATCATTGTTAGGAATAGTACAAAATGATAATATTACCACTGCTTTTGCTGTCACCAGAGGACAATTCAACACAACATGAATTTGTGTTATATTTAACAGTAGCGCTTTAAATCTCAGAGCTTCCGATACACCTAGATGCTCATTGGTGAACACCTCTGACACACCCATCAAACGAGAGTGAACTACCTCAGAAGCATGTTGCGCACCGGTGTGGAGCGTAACGGGCAAACTTATCATTCAATTAGGCCAACAATACGCACCGGTGCATAACAATGTGCTGTTGAATGAACCCATGGGGCATATGGTTTGATATTTTGCTATGAAGTAGGCTAGGCTACGCAACGATGCAATGTGTGGATGCAGCTGTTAGTATGGGATTTATGGTCATCATGTCCCTCATCTGAGAGATATCTTTGAAGGAGAAAAATCAGCAGACAGTTAATACTTGGTTTGTGCGGTTTATAGCACTACTTAACGCTTAACAGCTTATTAAACTTCCAGTTATGCCAACTAGCTGCGCCAACTTTAGAACCCGTCTGACTAGCCAGCTTCCAATCAGATTCTCCACCCGACGTTAGCTCCATCTAGAGGAATTTTATGGACCCCAACACAATCTGCCTAGATTATAAAAATGGAAAAGCCCTTTACATTTAGATAATTATTATCTATGACGAATGTTCACCTGCCCTGCTGTAGTTTACTGTACTAACCAATTAGCACTAGAAATCTATGACAGCTAAGTTAGTACAATGCTAAATGGATACACCTTCTCAACAAACACATTATTAACCCATTTAAGGTATGAATTTCAGCATAAAATAAAACAAATAAAATATATATAAAACTATGCAGGCTTTATATTTTGATAAGAATATAATTTCTAATTAACCCATGTGTGATCGGTGAGACACAGCATGCAGTGAAGTAGCCTACATACTGACCTGGTGCAGTGGGCTGCATGCATGGTTAAGTGTGGCCGTAGCACACAGCTACAAGTAAGAAGTATCAGAGATGGAAGAATAACGTTACTCATCTTTATTTCAGTGCATCACTGCAGTCCAACACAGCTGTTAGTTGCCTTTCTGATGAGTGGTTGAAAACTTTCACTGACGTTGCTTTCCACACGCGAGGTATAAACTCCAGGTCAATCTATGTTAACCATGGTCAATCTATGCATCAGACTTTCAGATACTTTATTAGGCCCCAGGCAGGTAGGCTGAGTCCATGAGGCGTGGATCTGCCCAAGGTTTCTTCCTACAAAACAAATTATTTACAAAGCAAGGGAGTTTTTCCTTGCCCCTGATTCTCATGGATGCTTCCCGTACTGTCTGTAAAGCGCCGCGAGACGATGTACTGTATTTGAGCGCTCTACAAATAAAATTGAATTGAATTGAATATGCAACTTGCGGCAAATCCATAACGCGCACTGACACGTTGTTGTAGCAAACGACACCGTTTTTTAAAAGGAGAATTAACATTGATCTCTCACTTCCGTCCATCTGCATTCCACGTGTTGATGTTTGTGTCACGTGACTAATGACGCAAGTGACACAGTAAAATCTTATCCCATGTGGAAAAGCTGTTCAGTTTGCAGCATATCCGATGTGAATCGCAATTGACACCACATAGCTATGTGGGGCGTAACAGATTCGGAAAAATCCGAATTCATGTGGTTTTCTGCTGTTCAGACCACCTGAAATGAATTCTAGATACAATCTGGATATGCAACAAATCGGATTTGGGATGCCAATCTGAACGAGGCCTTAATCGAGGTATAGAAGAGAATCAATGAGGCAGAGTTTCAACACTGGAAACCTGGTAGCATTGTCAGAGTATGAGGAGACCTGGTAGCATTGTCAGAGTATGAGGAGACCTGGTAGCATTGTCAGAGTATGAGGAGACCTGGTAGCATTGTCAGAATATAAAGAGGCAGCTGTAAGTTACATCACGGGTTTTGTTGCAAAGACGTTGAGGGAGAAACTAACCCTTCCATTGTCAATGGATTTTTGGTTGACTGTTCAGAGAAATACCTGATTCCGGAGCTACATAATTCCATGTTCGAGACCAATGCTGAGTGTAACCATGTTAATCTGCTGGTGTAAACGGCATCGTCCTTGTAATGTAGAATAACAATGCAGAAGAATGTTGTTCTGTCACAGCAGACTTGCACCTGCAACTGAAATCAATCAATCATTCAATTAAGACGCAGCCACAACTCGACACCACGTGATGGGCCGGCATGTGTCACGTCTCTGATTATGCATGCATTTGTTTTTAATTCGTAACTAAAATTATTCCTAATAGATACTTCGAAATATCGATAGTAATTTAGTAAATGATCACAGTGTTTGCAAAACCTATCAACCTTTATTTGGTGGGAAAGATTATTAAGCAGGGGTGCGTTTCCCGTACAACGATGAAGGTTAGCATTCTACCATCAAAGTACGATGTTCGTGGGAACTAAGTAGGTGCTCAGCTATGGGTATTTCCCAAAAACGCCTACCAACATGGTAGACTACTATGTAAGTTTCTACCATGTTGGTATGTACCACCATAGTTCCTACGGCTACGACCATGTTTGCAGATGTTTTCGGAAGTGTTCGGAGACAATTCGGGCGCATCCGCGGTAGGAAGCATGCCAGTCCCGTTTATACATTTATGTTGATATAGTCAGTTAATAACGGCGGTTACATGAACCTGTGATCAATATAAGATTCAATCAAGTCATATGCCAAAAGTGGTCTAGTTTATCATCACCTTCGAGTGAAAATACAAGAAATAATAACGACAGGAAATTATATTGGCAAGTAGTCTAATTAGATGTGAGGAACCCTCCTGTACGTGCAGCAGGTGGCCTAGTGAGTTAAGCGCACAGCTTTGACTCAAATTCATTAGAGCAGTCGAATGTTCAATGCCAGGTGATTGTTACAGAATATCTTCTTACTCTGTGTCTAAATTATTATATTTAAAACAATACAAGACAAATAAACTGAAATTATCATCCATTTGCTTGGGCATATTTCGACAATTCGCCTGTCCCCGCTTGTTCCATGCAATATTATCTTTGAATTTGAACGTCTACCGATTGATAACACTCACAATAACAACGAAACCATCTAATTTCCTAATTGAAAAGCTCTGCCATTACACCTGTTATCACCAATAATCACCACCTGGAAACTTTCTCCAAATCAAAATTCTTCCTAAATAATAAAGGAGAGGACAACAGAAACAGATCCCACTCACGTTAATTGAGGTGGTTTTGAACTCGCAGGAATCACCATTGTACGTCTTCAAGGCACACTGGCTTATCCATTTACGCCACCAGTCATCTCAATTCGCTTTCATCTCTTGCCTAATTTAAATCATGAAAATACTCAAGGAGACTAACGTGGCCTATAATATTAATAATTAACAGGAAATCACATTGTCAGTATATAACCAAGTCTTACTCATCATTGAAGTGTTTTTAATCAACAATTTCGTTGTCTCAAAATTTACCCAACTATGGGATGTTCAACGCCCTCTGTTGACTACAGTGTTGTAGTAAGATACTAACTTGTTACGGGAGGAGAAGAGCTCTCGTAGGTACGGATAAAGTTACGATGTTGTTTACGATATAGCGCAGGAACCATGATTTCGAGAAACAAGGACATAGTAGCTACGTACATCGTAACATGGAGGTTTCACCTCCATAGTATGGACGAGCATTTTGGGGAACACCTCTCTCGTAGTTTCATGGTTCCCACGATGTTGGTAAGCCCCAGTTAGCCCGTAAATAGCTCGTAAATGTTTGGGAGACGCACCCCAGGTGTATGGAACCTTTTTTGGTGACTTGTGTTTCTGACTGATTGCATTTTCTGAGACACCGCTTTATTAAGCCTTGCAGTTAACCTGCCACGGAGCTGGGGTGCGTTTCCCGTACAACGATGAACGTTAGCATTCTACCATCAAAGTACGATGTTCGTGGGAACTAGGTAGGTGCTCAGCTATGGGTGTTTCCCAAAAAACGCCTACCAACATGGTAGACTACTATGTAAGTTTATACCATGTTGGTATGTACCACCATAGTTTCTACGGCTACGACCATGTTTGCAGATGTTTTCGGAAGTGTTCGGAGACAATTCGGGCGCATTCGCGGTAGGAAGCATGCCAGTCCCGTTTATACATTTATGTTGATATAGTCAGTTAATAACGGCGGTTACATGGACCTGTGATCAATATAAGATTCAATCAAGTCATATGCCAAAAGTGGTCTAGTTTATCTTCACCTTCGAGTGAAAATATAAGAAATAATAATGATAGGAAATTATATTGGCAAGTAGTCTAATTAGATGTGAGGAACCTTCCTGTGCAGCAGGTGGCCTAGTGGGTTAAGCGCACAGCTTAGACTCACTTTCATTAGAGCAGTCGAAGGTTCAATGCCAGGTGATTTACAGAATATCTTCTTACTCTGTGTCTAAATTATTATATTTAAAACAATACAAGATAAATAAACGGAAATTATTATCCATTTGCTTGGGCATATTTTACGCATTAGTGCCTATAACAATTCGCCTGTCCCCGCTTGTTCCATGCAATATTGTCTTTGCATTTGAACGTCTACCGATTGATAACACTCACATTAACAACGAAACCATCTAATTTCCTAATTGAATAGGCCTGCCATTACACCTGTTATCACCAATAATCACCACCTGGAAACTTTCTCCAATTCTAAATTCTTCCTAAATAATAAAGGAGAGGTCAACAGAAACATATCCCACACACTTGCACTGAGGTGGTTTTGAACTCGCAGGAATCACCATTGTAGGCTACGCCTTAAAGCGCACTGGCTTATCCATTTACGCCACCAGTCACCTCAGTACACTCTTTATCTCTTGCCTAATTTAAATCATGAAAATACTCAAGGAGACTAACGTGGCCTATAATATTAATAATTAACAGGAAATCACATTGTCAGAATATAACTAAGTCTTACTCATCATTGAAGTGTTTTTAATCAACAATTGCGTTGTCTCCAAATTTACCCAACTATGGGATGTTCAACGGCCTCTATTGACTACAGTGTTGTAGTAAGATACTAACTTGTTACGGGAGGAGAAGAGCTCTCGTAGGTACGGATCAAGTTACGATGTTGTTTACGATATAGCGCAGGAACCATGATTTCGAGAAACAAGGACATAGTAGCTACGTACATCGTAACATGGAGGTTTCACCTCCATAGTATGGACGAGCATTTTGGGGAACACCTCTCTCGTAGTTTCATGGTTCCCACGATGTTGGTAAGCCCCAGTTAGCCCGTAAATAACTCGTAAATGTTTGGGAGACGCACCCCTGGTTAGTTTGGGAGCATATGTTACCCCAGCAACTCAGCTGCGATTACTGTTAGCGAGAGTAATGGAACTGAACTCACACTAAAACTAGCGCCGCTTGCCGAAATTAGCGCGGCTTAGCGAATAGCTCGGTTGATGGAATACCCCCCTGATTGGTCTGGATGGAAGCCAAACGCACAGGGAGGCGTACAACACATACGTCCAGATGTGTCAGGTCCTGAGGTTTCATGTCAGAAACTTTGAGGCCTTCTCAAAAGGAGAAGGCAAATACCAAAGGACTTAGGTGTCCAAACCCAAGTCAATTTTGTGCTTTGTTGTTAGTGTAGTTAGTGTGTTGTTCTTTGTTCATGTTTTAGTGTGTAGTTTTACTTGGGGTTTGTACATTCATTGTTCGTGTTCTTACATCAAAAAAACAAGAACCCTACCTTGACGTGGTGTTGGGGCTTAAAGCAGAAGTTCGCCCAAAAGTGGTGTTTTTGGATATCCTACGATGAAATGTGATGATTAGGATTGACATTCTGACAAACGCTTGTGTTCCAAGAATTTTCACTTGTTGCTGTAGCATCTAAACAGCAGCCTATCGTCATTGGAACAATCCCTCCTAAAACGCATTAAATGTCTGTCTACAAAGCTTTGACACTCACAGAGTGGTATATAGTGTTCACTGTTATGCTGACATAAATATCACCGCAAAATATGACCTAGCAGCTTCTAGCAAGTTTGATTGAAGTTTGCAGTCAAACCCCATTGACTGCTGGGAAGTAATATGTCACTGACAAGAAATAAAAAATAATGCTAGAAGTTGAAACACTACAGACCACTTGGTGATAGACCACTTTGTAGACAGACGTTTAATGCATTTTAGGAGGGATTGTTCCAATGGCCATAGGCTGCTGTTAAGATGCTACAGCAACAAGCGAAAATTCTCGGAACACAAGCATTTGTCAAAATGTCAATCTCACTCAACTTCAGCGAGTATTTGCAGTACAATATCTTGTAATGGCATCAGGAAAGTTAACCTACGATGAAGTGAGTATTTGCAGTACAATATCTTGTAATGGCATCAGGAAAGTTAAAAGGAAAAGGCAGGTATACTTTAAATATTCAAGCCACCTGCAACTATAAATATGCATTCATGGACGTAGTGGTGAAATGGCCGGGCTCTGTCCATGATGCACGTATATTTGCAAATTCAAAACTCAACACATACCTGAAAAATGGACACATTCCACCTTGTCCCAGGCAAATTATTGAAGAGGAGGAGGCCATACCGGTTCCCTGGTATTGACACTCTCAATACCTTTAAGTCTAGACCTTCCTTTTTGACATTTCCTATAATTAGGACTGAGGCATGACATATCACCACTCCTCTTGGGCTTTCCTGGGAGGGCTACCTCTGCTGGTTTTCCAAGGCGGCCACTGACCACCCCCTTAGTTATGCTGCGATAGCGTAGTGCTGCCACTTTCTGCACACTTGCCATCCTGTACAACCCTCTGTCTCCTCTCTCTCTCCCTCTCCTCACTCTAGCTAGATTATATGACACACTTATATCATGAAGTGATATCCTCCTAGACTGGTCTAATCCTGTTGTTTCTGTTTCTTTTTGTTTCTCTTGCGTCCTCTGCCCGATGCACTGGCTGACTGATGAACCTCCCGTACCTACCTGCCACCAACCCTACCACCTGCCACACACCAGGACCATCCTCCCTTTTCTCTCTGAGGCCTGTGATGGAACTGGCCTGATGGCCCCCTGATGATCACTACCTAAATGGCGAACCAATACCCAATGAACTCTAATCCCAAACTACTGACTCCATCCCTTGGCCCTGACTGTCGCACAAACTATGTGTATATCATCTCTGACTACATTCAGTACTCATACTGTTTTGTGTTAACCATGGTCAATCTATGCATCAGACTTTACGGATACTTTATTAGGCCCCAGGCAGGTAGGCTGAGTCCATGAGGCGTGGATCTGCCCAAGGTTTCTTCCTACAAAACAAATTATTTATAAAGCGAAGGGAGTTTTTCCTTGCCCCTGTTTCTCATGGATGCTTCCCGTACTGTCTGTAAAGCGTTGCGAGCCAATGTACTGTATTTGAGCGCTCTACAAATAAAATTGAATTGAACTCATCTACTGGCCGATCCCGCTTACCCACTGCTCCCAGATCTCATTAAAGAATACACTAATGGGGGGAGCACTGCCCAAGAGCAGTACTTCGGACTGTCTCTGCCGTGCACGAATGGTTATCGAATGTGCATTCGGTAGGCTAACAGCGTGATTCGGGATTACTGACTCAATTTCTCGATCCATAAAAGCCATGTCTTTCTCTGCTTTGAGTGTGTGTGACAACAAATGATTTTTAAATTATTATTCATTGGGCCCCAGGCATTAAGGGAAAAAAACTCCTAATTTTGGCCCGTGTACAGGAGGAGCCGGACACACAGCCCCTGCCACATGATAATTCTGAATTTAGACGGATGCCACAGGCCATCTGCTATTTATGCAATGTCAGCATTCCTTTGCAAATGCTGACATAGCATACGATGGACTGCCAACCCCAAAGATACAGAAAATGTTAAACTCGGTGATCCCAACTTAAACTTACTTGAGTGTTTGAGTTTGGTATTTGAGTAGATTTTTGCCTAACAATGTGCTTAACAGGCAGTACATGGATAGGTAATCATAGGTAGGCTAACCACAGCCTTTTGTCATGCTTGGGTCTTGGCAGTTAAGTCAGTTCTGGCCTCAGGCCCGTTTAAGATCAAAAGTCGAGTGTAAGTGGGGCGTAAAGTCGAGTGTAAGTGGGGCGTAACGGTCATTTTCAACCCTCCGCTACATAAAGCATAGACTCAGGAGTTGCCTCTCTGCAAGCAAACTCGAAGCTTTCATGTTGATGGCCACTGAGAAAGATGTGCTTGTGTCCCTTGACACGGACACAGTTATAGACAGGGTGGCAGAGAAGAGTGATGTAAGGAAAAAAAACTACACATAATACTTTCCCAGATAGCAAAATATTATTGAATCAACGTTTAAATAAGGTTTGACAGAAATGTTGACACCATGTTGAAACCTGACGTTGAAGTGATATTGAAAGTTTCCCCTCGGTTCTCCGTTGAATCAACATTAAATTTTCAACCATTATTGACATTAAAGGTCCCATATAATGCTTTTTCGAAACTAACTTTTTTTTTTTAGCTCTGATGTTCAGAATGGGTTGTTTCTCATGGGGCGAGCAACAGGTAACTACACAGCTAGTCCAGTCAATCTAGTGCAAATCGACAAAAAAATTGCAACAGAAATGGTTCAAGGTTTTTCTTGGTCCTAACACCCCCCTGAATCACATACTAAAAGTCGACCACCGTAGATGGAGTGGAACATATATATTTTCTAAGTTAAAGGGCAAAGTTGTGCAAATTTGGCAGTCAAATTGAGTTGAATAGGGTAACATTTTAAATTAATAGATATCACTATGAAACTTCTTCAGTTGATTAGTTACATCATAAAGAAAAAATGTATTGGAAGTTTTTGGAGATGTTATGTTTATATATGCAAATTAGGCATTTATCCATAAAATGTACCATAATCTCCATAACAAAATACACAATCTAAAAATGTTTAAATTAATAGATATCACTATGAAACTTCTCCAGTTGATTAGTTACATCATAGCAAAGACAAATATATTGCAAACTTTTGGAGATATTACATTAATATTATGCAAATTAGGCATTTATGCATGAAATATACCATAACATCCATGACAAAATACACAATCTAAAAATCAGATGAAGCCACAAAAAAAAAAAAAATCCATTGTTTCATTCTGCCCATAATGTTTTCAAATGTAACGCAAGTAACTTCCCACTCTTTCCTCATATGTCTTTCCTGTCTCCCAGGGTAGTTGGTGGAGTAGGGCCCCTCCATCCAAGACATACAACATATTTCCTTCTGGCACATCATCATGAAGCACAGCCTTGTGTAGCTGCTATCAAAAGTCTCTGAAACAAGAGCTATGGGTCCATGTGGGCAACTTCATTATTCAGTTTTACAGTGGATTTTGAGTCCAGGGTGACTGCTTTTGCTTTTTTCTTGAAGACATATTCTGTCAAATGCCTCCCATTCATGTTCTTTAAAATACTTTCCCTGATCTCTTTGCAATGATCAACATTCACTCCATTGTGGGATATATCACCTGTGATAAGGTGTTGGGGGTGTTCATACCGATCAAATGGATTATGTGACCCACAGCTCTTGTTTCAGACATTTTTGATTGCAGCTACACAGAGACATGCTGGCTGAAGTCTTCAAGTGTGAACTATAATCCACCAGAACAATGTTTCTACTAGCTAACAAACACCAACTGGCAAAAGAAATATGGAAGGCTATGCCTCATGATCATGTGCCAGAAGGAGATGTTGTAAGTCTTGGATGGAGGGGCCCCCTCACCGACTACCCTGGGAGACAGGAAAGACATATGAGGAAATAGTGGGAAGTTGCATTTGTTACATTTGAAAACATTATGGCCAGAATGAAATAATAGATTTTTTATGTGGCTTCATCTGATTGTAAGCTGTGAGGAAACAAATGACCTGGGGCCTTGTCTCACCATACATGTTCTGTATCTCCAGTGGTATGCTGAGAGTCTGTTGAAATAATAACTTTGACAAATCTGACTCCATTAATATAAATGACCTGACTCAAATAAGTATAGGATATGTATCACTTGTACAGACTTAAGATCCCACCATGCCAAATGTCTTACCAATAATGGACAGTCTGAGTGTGGTGCCTGCTCTCTAGTCATAGACCTAATGACAAATGTTATCCTAAGTACACAGTGGATTGTAAATATGCACTTTAAATGTCCTTTTTGGGACATTGAGTGCAAGCTTCGATCTGTTTTCTGTGCCTGCTCTATAGACATAGACCAAATGACTATCAAATATTGTCCTAAGCACACTGTGGATTGTTCAATCTGTGTGTTGATTTGAACGTCTATTAGTCAAATATCAAAATACGTTATAACAGTTCAGTCATATTGTGGCTACACCATACCTTACAGAACTACGTCTCTGGGGGAAGCTATACCGAAGAGACCAGGAATCCTAGATTCCTGATAAACATATTAGGACTAACCTATTTCTTGATGAGACTGAGACCATTAAAGACTTAGACCATCAAAATGAGACCGAACATTACACACAATATTCTATGAATTTATAGCATTTCTTTGTGTTGTGTAGTGAAGACACATTGGCAGATAAGGTTGCAGAGACAGTGTGGCTTATTCTAATATTGTCTCTTGAATATGGTAGAAACATCTGCCTTACACGATTTTTAGATTGTGTATTGTAGAGATTATTGTACATTTTATGGATAAATGCCTAATTTGCATATAAACATAATATCTCCAAAAGTTTGCAATACATTTGTCTTTGCTATGATGTAACTAATCAACTGGAGAAGTGTCATAGTGATATCTATTAATTTAAATTTTTTAGATTGTGTATTTAGTTATGGAGATTATGGTACATTTTATGGATAAATGCCTAATTTGCATATATAAACATAACATCTCCAAAAACTCCAATACATTTTTTCTTTGTTATGATGTAACTAATCAACTGAAGAAGTTTCATAGTGATATCTATTAATTTAAAATTTTACCCTATTCAACTCAATTTGACTTAGCCAAATTTGCACAACTTTGCCCCTTTAACTTAGAAAGTATATATGTTCCACTCCATCTACGGCGGTGGACTTTTAGTATGTGTTAGGACCAAGAAAAACCATGAACCATTTCTGTTGCAATTTTTTTGTCAATTTGCGCTAGATTGACTGGACTAAGCTGCAGCCAACACATTGAGTATTTCCCATGTAGCCTATGACAGCCCACCCCTAATTAGTCAATTGATCATTTTCATTGTTCTCAGCTGCAAAGTGCCTGCCAACTTTTCTCTGTCCTTTTTTGCAATTATCCATTCACATTGCCCTCAGCTGCTTATGTGGCTACCAATGTTGTGGGACCCCACCCAACTTACCCTGTCACATACGTAGTTAGGAAAATTCTATGCAGGTGGTTTAAGCATACAGCAGCTGAACAATTACTAACAGTGTAATTGTCTATTTTAACAATTAAAGCTTTTCATCCAACTTAAAGTGTGTAAAGAGGCAGTATAGACCCAAGAAACTCATTCAAAAGCCATATAAAGTGATTTTTCATAATATGTGACCTTTAAATCAATGATGAATCAACCATCATCCAAATGGGAATCTATGTTTAAATTTCAGTTGAGTTTTAAGTTGAAATGATGTTTTATACTGGCATTTGACATTAAATCAATCGTAAATCAATCATCCAAATGGGAATCTATGATTAACTTTCAGTTGATTTTAAGTTGAAATGTTCAATAACTTAATATTCTACAAGGTATACTTGGGAAAAAAATATAATTTATTAACTGTACTAAACAAAATAATAGGAGTTTTTTTTTTTTTATCATTTTACATATTTTTTTTAAATTAAAAACAGTCTTGTCCTTTTAGCCCCATTCCTTTAAAACATCGGGAAAATCCACACACATGTAGCCTGATAAACCAGCCTACATGTGAGATTGGATGTCTAATTTAGTCTGGCCCCGATGAATGGATACAACGGGCGATTGTTGATGAGCACAACCCGTTCTCTTGTCTGTGCCTTTAGGCCAACGCTCTGTTGTTACTCCCTCAAAACCCCACTCGCTTAGATTCAAAACACATCTCTGCGTTATGATTGGTTTTGCCAGATTTCTGGAATTCTGGCAGAATTGACCTTTCCGCAAACTCCTCCCACCTTAGCAACACCTTGCTATATCAGTCAAGCTTTTACATCTCCCAGGTTCTCAGCATTGGTATGAATGGCGTGGCAACATGTTTTCAACCGTGTCAATTTCGGCTTTACCCAAAGAAATGACAAGCAATTTTTGGAAAAACAACAAGATCTCAGATCAAAGCAGGCAAAAGGGTCTGCAATATGCTTATGAAGGCCACATCCATGACATTACATGCCGTGTTTATAGCCAGACAAATGAGTTCCGGATAGAGGCATCGGTAGGCTATAGCTGCGACTGTATTCGGGTTTTCAGGTGTGGACGGCACGGAGAAAAGTGCATATTGTAGTGGTTTGGAGTCGGTATGTAGGGAAAAATACAAGGAATTAGTTGGGAAATGCATATAGTCCAGGCAAAATAGCCCATTTTGGGACCAAAAACAGGAGTAATTGTAAAAGAATTTTTTTCAGTCTAGATTATTTCTTTGAGGTGTCCAGAACAACATACTAAAAGTCCTAAGAAATCCTAGTTGAGGAAATATGTTAAATTCTCGTCAATCCGATATGTGTAACAATATGGGCCAGAATAGGTCTGAATAGGGCTATTTTTTTCCTTTAGTCCTATCGAGATAAAACTTTATACAATGAAAGTACTCATGGAAAGTAGCATTTTTTGTATTACAAGTTTTTCTGAAAAATGAATTTAATATGTAAATGGCCTATACACTAATCCAATTAGCCCCAAATACACCCATATACATGGATAGTGAACAGATGAAGAGGGTGGGACCTGTCTCAATTCATTTTATATGACACCCTGTGGATGTAAGCTTTCAGAAAAGGTATAGCATAAGGGGTAGATTAGTTTTCTCTTAATACCTCAGGTCCAAATGCATTGGCTATACACCAAAATCACCAATACCAGCTGATCTATAAATGGGTATCAATGGGAGGAGGGGGGTGGAACCTACCTAAATCTATGTTTACTGAGATCCTGAAGCCCTCTGCTTTCAAAAAACATATTACTTTTCAAGGTTTATTACTTTCTAATACATTCCATAGGCATTTTTGTTCAAGAAATGCACATATTTTTTCATTTTCCCCAAAAATAGGCATAAGCTTTAAAATAAGGAGGTGGGTGGGATGTGAGAAATTTTTTGGGGGTGAAATCCTGGGTATATAAGCTTTCAGAAAATATATGGTTTATGGGGTCTGATATGTTTTCCCTACACGCCACTGGCCTAAATGTCACCAAAAATGGCATATTTTGAAAATTCCAAATTTCTTGATTTTGGGATATATTGTAATGAGGAGGGTGGGGCATACCCCAATGTCAAACCATACCATGTTATAGAATATGCTGAGGGTGTTTGCTTTCAGAAAATGTATGGGATATATGGTGAAAGTAGTTTCCCCTTCATGTTTCAGGCCAAAATGTACTAGTAGTGTACATTTTCCTCCAAAATCCACCCGAATCCCATTCATTTCAATGGGAAATTTACTTTCCTCAGAAAAATGCTACTTTGCCTGGACTAATAGGACGTGACCCGTACTTGATGAAATGTCAGAATTTTCTCAAGAGCGGAAAGATTTGCCAACAATCGAGGCTGTGGGCATTACGAACTACGGCGTTGTTCTGTGAGTTTTTTTTCCATTTCTCACCTTTAAGGGCGACTTCCTTAGGTAGGCCTACTCGATATTAACCCTTTCCCTTCTCTCGGTTTGACAGTTGATAACATCCAAAAACGGCACAAAACAGAGGCTTTTTGTACAAAAAAGTTGCAGCCAAAACACAGTACTTTCAATGGCTCCAGCAGCCCACCAGTTGAGGTTCGCGCGCTCAGAAGAACGTTAGTGACGAGAGGTGAAAGCCAGCTATAAAGTGTTACCAAAAAAAAAAAAAAAAGGAATGCAAATAACTTTGATTATAAAAAGGTTTATATGGTTTGTAGGACATCAAGACAAAAGTTTTCCAGTCAATTAAGTCAAAACTAGCGTTACGCTATATACATTTACATATAATTGCCCTTATGCACTTAACCACAGTGTACATGTAATTCTTGTCCAAATAACAGACACAATCCAGCACAAACATATTCCTGAATAGAATGACCTGAATCTGCAAGTACTTTTAACTCACATATGTGTTCATACTGTACAGGGCAACTTCAACAACAAGAGCCAAGAGAAAGATTAAGGACAGAATAATACAAACACAAACACTAACAAACATGGATGAGGAAAAGGCAAAGACCTAGGTACTTAAAGTATTTAAAGGGATATTCCACTTTTTATGGAAATGGATTATTCCCCCTGTTATGGGTTTGTGTGTTTGTGAGGCAGGTGTATGCCTTTCCCCTGTCTGGCAATCCCAATGTTAGCTTTAGCTTAGCATACTGGTAGGGGCTGGAATGGAAAGTGGCAAGCTAACAACTCTTTTAGCTTTAGCTTAGCATACTGGTAGGGGCTGGAATGTAAAGTGGCAAGATAACAACTCTTTAGTCACTTGACTTTCCAACGCCTGTGCTAAGCTAAAGCTGGGATCAGGTTAGGACAGGGAAAACGCATGCACTGAGACCAACATGCCTTTATCCACATAAAGAGCAGTGTGTGTGTGCTGCCCCACCTCACTGAGTGTGAGAGCAGTGTGTGTGTGCAGCCCCACCTCCCTGAGTGTGAGAGCAGTGTGTGTGTGTGCAGCCCCACCTCACAGAGTGCGAGAGCAGTGTGTGTGTGCAGGTCAATACAGATACTGAGTGTGAGAGCAGTGTGCAGGTCGATGCCGACACTGAGAGATTGTGAAATTGAGTGCACAGGTGGCTCAGTCATAGTCTAACCCAGAGAGGCAGTGGCTGGGTGGCTTTGGGGCAGCGTGGTCATGATCACCATGTTTACCAGTAGAAGGAGCGCGTGAGGAAGCTAGCGGCTGTGTTGGAGCCAGCTCCCGCTGCCCTCCTCCTTGGCTCCGGTCCGGGAAACGGCTCGGTCCAGGTCTTTCTCCGGGCTCTCGTCCTCGGGGAGATAGTCAGGGATCTGGGAGTTCTCCTGGATGGCCGTGTTGGACGTGCTCAGAGGAATCAAGACCTGCCAAACAGACGTTCAGGTGAGACAAGAGAGATGCATCAGTGATGTAACACAGGCAAATATGAGGAGGTCCAGAAAGAACGAAAGAGGTCGCGCAATACATCCACCCACCCCTTAACCAGAAACAAATACACCCCCCCCCCCCACACACACACACCCCTTAAACAGAGACAAATACATCCACCCTCTATAGATATGACAAATAAATTCTGAAAAGTATTAACACACAACACATGGAAGACATACTGAGCTATGATGAGTGCCAATCTTTGTCATGGATGCTATTCTGGGGGTTGAATCTGTGTGATGGTGGTCTAACCATGGATGTTACTCTGGGGCGTAGACACTCACCTACTCTTAGACTATGAGTGATAAATACATGTGACAGTGGCGTAACTATGGATGTTACCCTGGAACTCGGACACTCACACATACTACACACACACACACACACACACACACACACACACACTCACCTCTTCCCCGGTTTCATTCTTCACCACCTGCTGAGCCTGGAGGACTTTAGTTGCTGCAATAGCAGTGGCCAGATTCTGTGCACACACACACACACACACATTACAGAGGACTTTAGTTGCTGCAATAGCAGTGGCCAGATTCTGTGCACACACACACACACACACACACTACAGAGGACTTTAGTTGCTGCAATAGCAGTGGCCAGATTCTGCGCACACACACACACACACACACACACACACACACACACACACACATTACAGAGGACTTTAGTTGCTGCAATGGCAGTGGCCAGATTCTGTGCAGACACACTGATCGTTAGCTAAGAGCAACTGGACACATTCCAGAGTAACTGTTTGATAAAGTTACATTCATGAGGGCAACATTCCAGAGTAACTGTTTGATAAAGTTACATTCATGAGGCAACATTTCCTGAGGCAAAATAAGGCATTAATGCTGCATTAGCATCACTCCCTGCTAATCAATTACGGCTTAAAGGAATATTCCACCTTTATATGACAATTGGTTATTCACTCTTCCCTGAAGTTAGCCTACATATGTGGGTAAAAGCATTTTAGTCTCAGTCTATGCGCTTTCTTAATCCAGCAGCCAAGACTTCAGCTTTATCTTAGCATAGGTGCTGGAAAATAATCTAGCCAAAGAGTTGCTATCTGGCTACTTTACATTCCAGCACCTATGCTAAGCTAAAGCTAAAATAACACTAAATTTGGGGTTGTCACACACATATGTAACTCTAGGTAAGGCTGAATAACCCAATTTCATAAAAAGGTGGAATATTCCTTTAAGGATTGGATAGGGTAGGATAGAGGATACAGTAGACTTCAATACATTACAATACATACAATACATACAATACATTACAATACATACAATACATTCCCTCGTGGCGCTTTACAGACAGTACGGGGAGCACTATACTATATATACCTCAGTAGGGAGATGAGTATTGTGTGCACTATACTATATATATACCTCAGTAGGAAGGTCAGAGCGGATGCATACTGTGCACTATAGGACTATACTATATGTACCTCAGTGGGAAGGTCAGAGCGGATGCATACTGTGCACTATAGGACTATACTATATATACACCTCAGTGGGAAGGTCAGAGTGGATGCATACTGTGCACTATAGGACTATACTATATATACCTCAGTGGGAAGGTCAGAGCGGATGCATACTGTGCACTATAGGACTATACTATATGTACCTCAGTGGGAAGGTCAGAGCGGATGCGTACTGTGCAGCGCTTCACAGCCATCTGGAATGTGAAACTGATGACCCCTTTGACCTTCAGTAAAGCCTCCTCACACATCCCACGCTGGTCCTATAACACACACACACACACACACACACACACTCACTCATATTAGGATGGTGTTCTGTAAAGCATTCTGAGCCATTGATACGTTATGGATTTGGGGTTAGGCAGCACAAATTGTGCACGCACTGTTTGTGCTTCCAAGCGGTCCCAATGTCATCAATCAGATACATACAGTACAGACCAAAAGTTTGGACACACTTTCCCATTAAATTATTTACTTTATTTTCATGACTGTTGCCTTTAGTGACAATCTACAAAATAAAAAAACTTATGAATGAACACGTGGCATTATGTACTTCATAAAAAAAGTGTGAGATAACTGAAAACATGTTTAATATTCTTGTTTCATCAAAGTATCCTTTTTTTGTTTTGATAACTGCTTTGTCCTCTTTTTATTTTTTGGATGAGCTTCAAGAGGTAGTCACCAGAAATGTTTTTGCAACTGTCTTGAACAGTTATTCATTCCCAGAGATAGAGTTTGTCGGCTCTTTTGCCTTCACTCTGCGGTCCAGCTCACCCCAAACCATCTTGATCGGGTTCAGATCCAAAAGTTTGTCATAATCTCACACTTTTTTTGTTAAACACATTGTCGTATGTGTACATTCATAATTTTGATGCCTTTAGTGAGAATCTACAATATAAATTGTCCTGGAAATAAATGAATCGCATTGAAAGAGGGGGTGTGTCCAAACTTCTGGTCTGTACTGTACATACTTGGGGACCACTAAGGATTATAAAGTATGAAGCATACCTAAACAAACATAAACCTGGGGACCACTAAGGATTATAAAGTAGAAAGCATACATAAACAAACATAAACCTGGGGACCACTAAGGATTATGAAGTATAAAGCATACCTAAATAAACATAAACCTGGGGACCACTAAGGATTATGAAGTATAAAGCATACCTAAACAAACATAAACCTGGGGACCACTAAGGATTATGAAGTATAAAGCATACATAAACAAACATAAACTTGGGGACCACTAAGGATTAAAAAGTAGAAAGCATACCTAAACAAACATAAACCTGGGGACCACTAAGGATTATAGAAAGCATACCTAAACAAACATAAACTTGGGGACCACTAAGGATTATAGAAAGCATACCTAAACAAACATAAACTTGGGGACCACTAAGGATTATAGAAAGCATACCTAAACAAACATAAACTTGGGGACCACTAAGGATTATAGAAAGCATACCTAAACAAACATAAACTTGGGGACCACTAAGGATTATAGAAAGCATACCTAAACAAACATAAACTTGGGGACCACTAAGGATTATGAAGTATAAAGCATACCTAAACAAACATAAACCTGGGGACCACTAAGGATTATGAAGTATAAAGCATACATAAACAGCATGCCATGGGCTCTTTGGTAGTCGTGAGTTTTAGTCATGGCAAGAGTCGTTATGTGTGTTTGGTTGACAAGATATTACAATCAGGGGCGCTGCTAGACCCTATGGGCCCTATGACACTCGCTAACTGGTGCATTTAGCATGCTCCTCCCAAAGGCCTAAGCTTGAATTCACTCCGGAGCAGTCCTTTAAAAGCTTTAATTCACTCCGGAGCAGTCCTTTAAAATCTTTAAATGTCATTGAGAAGAGCATCCAGCTAAAGCAATACTCCGGAGCAGTCCTTTAAAAACTTTAAATGTCATTGAGAAGAGCATCCAGCTAAAGTAATACTCCGGAGCAGTCCTTTAAAAAACTTTAAATGTCATTGAGAAGAGCATCCAGCGAAAGCAATACTCCGGAGCAGTCCTTTAAAAGCTTTAAATGTCATTGAGAAGAGCATCCAGCTAAAGCAATACTGACCAAGCCCTCCAAGCCCTCGATGTGCAGGGTGACCGTCTTGGCCTTCTTATTGGAAGCTGTTGATGAAGAACTGGGATTTCATTCTCCTCTGCTGCTGCGCCGGGGTTCGGAATGTGTCTGTGCTGACGGGCGTGCTCAGAACGTCGTACACATCTTTGGCCAGGACAGTGATGTCATCGGTCACACCCCCTCTGATAAAGAAACAGACTAATTGGGAAACATCCTTGCCATCTCGCTCCCTATGTAGAGCAGTTAGACTACATCAAATAGACTTCATCCTTGCCATCTCACTCCCTATCTAAAAAGACTAGACACAGCAGTTAAAATAGACTACATCCTTGCCATCTCACTCCCTATCTAAAAAGACTAGACACAGCAGTTAAAATAGACTACATCCTTGCCATCTCACTCCCATATCAAGCAGGATTAGACACAGCAGTTAGAAACGCAAATAGACTTCATTCTGCTTCTCTAGCACATGTTAGGGTTAGGCTAGATGTTGAAACACATTAAAATAGGGCTGGGCGATATGGCAAAAAAAGTTATCACGATTTATTTTCTCAGATTGAACGATCTCGATTTTTAATCTCGATCATGAATAACGTAAATATGGTGTGATGCATACAATGTATGAGCATACTGTAATAACCTGCAAGTTTGTGTGATAATGATGTTTTGTTATCTGTTAAGTTTCCTAGGTTGTGCGCTTTTTTGGGGAATTAAGGGGTGTTACGCCCCTCTGCACCCCCACTGGCCTTGCAGTGGCAGTGCAACAGTCTTTGGGTGGTGCATGGGCTAAATCAAGTCAATGATCCACACCTGGTCTAGGTGTGGATATTAAGGCCATGTGCTTGTCTTCAAGGGAGGGCTTGCATTCTCTCACTTTTCAGAGCACCATGCTCTTTGGTGCCTGCTCTCATTTTTACCCCTAGATTTTTAACCTTTATGATTATTTATTTCAATAAATCTTTATATTTTTGATAACTCTGTTGTCCGTCTCCACTTTATGTTGCGGCTTTCGAGCCGGCCGTAACAATGAGTAAGAGTAAAGTTATAAGTATGTTATTGAGAAGTGAGTAAGAAGAGTAAAGTTCTAAGTATGTTATTGAGAAGTGAGTTAAGAGTAAAGTTCTAAGTATGTTTTGATTAATGAGTAAGAGTAAAGTTCTAAGTATGTGATTGAGAAAGTGAGTTAGAAGAGTAAAGTTCTAAGTAAGTTATTGAGTAGTGAGTAAAAGTAAAGTTCTAAGTGTATGATCTTATTGACTAAAAGTAAGGTTTTTTTTTATTATCATCATTGAGAAGTGACTTAGTGACTTACTTCTCCATCAGACTTTCCAGGCTCACCATCATGCCCAACTCATTCTTCATGGTGCTGATATTTTGTGGCAATTCTGCCAAATACCGCAGAGTCTTCAAAAAGACAGAAAAAAATATTTAAATCTACGTCTATAGAGTGAGAGTTGCACATGAGTTAGAGCATTCTTACAATACTAGATGTGTACAGTTGGGCTAGTTCTCATCTGTGACGAGACACTTGAGAATAATAATGAAATAAGAGTACTGGGTCAGTGGGGGAAGGGTGTGAGAGCTCACCTGTAGAGTGGCCAGGTGAAATGATAGACTACTGGGTTAGTGTGTGAAGGGTGTGAGCTCACCTGTAGAGTGTCCAGGTGAAATGATAGACTACTGCAGTGTTTCTCAAACTGTGGGGCGGGCCCCACTAGTGGGGCGCAGACACATGACAGGTGGGGCGCGAGACATCTTTCTGCGATCGACCAATGGCCGCACCATGACCCCCCGAATTCACAGCTATCGTCAGATATGCGCGTATGACAGTAAATTGAGCTTTCCAACTGTTATTTGCAAGTTGCTGTGATGAAGGGCTCGAGAGAAATTTGGCTTTGAATTAGTAACATTAAAATTCTAACATGAACGAAAATCCTGCACTCGCAAAGTATTCCTCACGGAGATATTGTGCGCAAATTGAGCCTTCCAGGTGGGGCGTGAAAATTCTCTGCCCTCCAAAGTGGGGAATGACAGAAAAAGTTTGAGAACCACTGGACTACTGGGTCAGTGTGTGAGAGCTCACCTGTAGAGTGGTCCAGGTGAAATGATAGACTACTGGGTCAGTGTGTGAAGGATGTGTGAGCTCACCTGCAGAGTAGCCAGGAGCACATTAGGATCTTTGTGGTCTAAAAACAGGACTAGACCAGGAAGACAGCCCTGATCCTGGACTATAGTTTCACGGTTCTGGGGTTCCGAAGCCAAATCCCGTAGTTGGGACACCACTGCCAGGGCATCCATCATTCTGTCCACCGTAGAAGAGAAAACCTATTGAGTCGACAACTGTTAGTCCAGTCACTCACAATAATAATTAATGGGTAACAGGAGAGCTGGCTCAACTCAAAATAAAGCAGTACAATACTGAGAATATTTAAACTAGACTACACTCTACCATTGCTAGGCCTAGGCTATCTTTTTTTAGAGTTCAAAGCACTACTAAACTACTAGGCTAAGCACTATGTTTTACCCTAAGAACTAGGCTAACATAAATAGACAACTTTATCATTTAAAAATACCATAATTTCAGTAAACGACTTAGGCTAAAGTGTGTGTACAGTGTTTCTATATTATGCAATATAGAGCCGCAAGCATGTTCAGGAAGAGCATCAGCGTCACAAGTAACGTTAGGCTAACGTTACAACGTGGTAACGTTTGTTAACTATTTATCGATAGCTTTCTTGGACACAGGGAGCATTTGAATGTTTTGTTGTTTCACCAATTCATCAATCAAACTCATTGGGATATTCACGTTAAATAACAAGTTTAGAATGCATACGTTACTTTTACATTATAAAATAAAGCTGATGTTAACGTTAGGTCACGGGTGAAGGACGTCGACCGTGACGTTCCTTTAATACAGGCAACGTAGCGATAGCTATCGATACATTGCTTATTGATACCTTAGCACCAGACCTAGGCTAACGTTATCTATCAGAAAAGTAAAACCACAACTGTGCGACACTCAACTAAAAAAAAGTGTTGCCACTCATTTCAAGCCAACATCATCCAGTTATCATGGCACACATAGAGCAACGTTAGGAACAGAACCGACTGGGCATCAATCTAACTTACTGCCATATCGATAACGTTAGATGTTAACGTTCCTGCTGCTAAATGTAACCTAGCTACCGCGCTAACGTTAACTTCCAGCATTCGGAAGACAACGGAAAACCAACGGCCATTGAATTCGATTAAGCTAGATAAAACACCTTTACTGTTTTGTTGAAGATAAGACAGAGGAGTTACTATCCACACATTAATGTATAATTTAATTTAATTTAACTCACCTCCGAAGGAACGTACGACGGCGGCCAAACTCAAAATACAAAGTTGGTGCTCTAAAGCTCCTCGCCTTGTCATTGGCCACACGGCTAATTTCATACCACACCATTCTAATAGCTCATTGGTTCTCTTCATGCGTGCTTTTGTAACATCCAATCACAATCACGTTTGCTGTCTCCGCTTTATTTGACTTCGCTTGCCCTGGAAGCGTGACTACTGTGCATCATCGTGTGTCGCATACCGACTATTTTGAAGTGATTTTATAACTTAAAAAAATTGCAAAGTTGATTAAGGTTAATGTAGCAAGGAGGTGAGTATGTTATACTATATTTTCGAGCACTTCACCACACGTCTTGTAGTGTTATCGTTATTTTAAATGCAGTGGAAGAGAAGGCAACCTAACGTTAACCGTTTGTTCGCTGAGCAGCAGCAGCAAGGTTACAGCAAAGATGCCTCTCTGGTTACGTTGTTTTGATGATGTTGCCTTTTACATTGGACTGCAGCGCTTTAGTCCTACTGTACGAATAGCATTGCTAAAATCTTCGGGATGGACACAGAAACATCGTGCAGTGATTAATTCGCATTGAAAACAGTGTTGATGTTTTTTCCACGTACGAAGGAGTAATGCTGCTAATTTTATTCGAGCCATCACGTTGCTGTTGGCACGTAGGCATAGTCAACGCTATGCAGTTAACGTTAGTCCCGTGGATACGGATTCCAACTGTCTGAAGTTCGTTCATTTCCTCATTTCACAGAGCTGCAAGACGAGCAACGAAATGTCACTTTTAGAAGACATCGTTGATCTACTGAGATGTGTCCTTGAGTATTTTGGCGTTCCTCCTGATATGGTGAGTAACGTGGCGTTACAAATCGATGTGAAATAACCCGCTATTTATAAATAATTTTGATACAACATAGAATTGCCTGTTATTTTTTAAAAACGTATCAATATCGCCGGTGTTTCAGCTCGTCCCGGTGTGGGACAACCAACTTTGTGGGCAGTACCGAAGCATCGTGCGGATGATCGGCACTAATTTACCCCTGACTCCTTATCCTCGACTCCACTTCCAGGCAAGTGTTGTAGGCTCGTATTGAACCCATGCGGAAGCTGGACTTTCGTTGAAGCTAACAAATTTCTTGATTTTTGAATATGAACAGATTCCCTTACAAGTGAACAAGAGACATGGACATCTTGACATCACTATGGATAGTCCAGCAATACCGTCTTTTGCGGATGTCCTCTGGATATCCGAGGATGTGGAAGATCACTTCATGAAATTCAGGTTGGGTCTCATCCATTGCCGAGTTTGTTTAATTGCAGAATGATGTTGGATGTTGGACAGTAGTTGATTGATGTTGATTATTTAGTCTGACATAGGGGTCTCTTTCAGGGTGTGGTTAGCGCAAAACTATGAATTTCCTATCGCTAATGGCAACATTTTATGGTGTTGATCATAAAGCCAAGTACTTCTTTTTGCTCTCTAGAAATGCTGTTCCGTTGAGAAGATCTCAAGTGCCCCAAGTGTTAGTGACTCCCCCAGTGGAGCCAGTCAGCGGCCCTGTGTTCCGTGCATCCACAACCCAACCAGGTGACCCTGTGTTCCGTGCATCCACAACCCAACTGGGTGGCAGGATGCTGGGACAACGGACCAACCCTGAGGCCCTGAAAAAGATCTCTGCCCTAGAGGAAGAGCTCCTAAAACTGCGTGCTCAGATTGCAATGATTGTCACAACTCCTTCAGGTAATCTTTCTGATAGCATGTTTGTATACATATGTATGCATGTGTACGTTGTTCTGGTATTGTTAGGTCTCAAACATTGAGATTATTTCCTTGTAACTGAGCCAATGCACCCAATTTTGTATTTTTTCCCTCTCTAAATTCCATAGTTATAAGTTTTGTATGTTTTTCTTTTTGTTTGTCTCAGTGACTCCTCCCCCTAATAAGGCCCCAGTGTCTCCATGCCGATCCCCGCTCCCACCTCCCGTTCAGACCTCCACGCCTCGAGTGGCACCGCCTCCTCCTCCTCCTCTGCCTCCTCCTCCACCACCTCCTCTCTCTGGCTCTCCTGCACCCTCCGCCCTGGAGACCATAAGACAGAGGAGGGCAGCAAGCAGAGGCCAGCCTGGGAAGAGTGAGCCTTCAGCGGGCAAAGCCAGCGCCAGTCTCCCCTCTATGCTGGATGTGCTGAAAGACCTGAACCAGGTCAAACTCCGCACTGTGGACAGGTGAGCACTTAGCCTGTGCTGATTGCTGCCAAAAGAGCTTTATGGTACAGTATTGCTTTATGGTACGGTATGTGCTTTATGGTACAGTATTGCTTTATGGTACAGTATGAGCTTTATGGTACAGTATTGCTTTATGGTACAGTATTGCTTTATGGTACAGTATGAGCTTTATGGTACAGTATTGCTTTATGGTACAGTATTGCTTTATGGTACGGTATTGCTGCTGCAACAACTTCTTCAGTAGGTTAGCCTGTGCTGATTGCTGCCAAAAGAGCTTGTGCTTTAACACTGGCTGGGATAATGGGCTCTTATTATAACACTGGCTGGGATAATGGGCTCTTTAGTCAGGGTGTCCGCGGGTTTGTAAAAAGTTGTAAAAGGTAGTAAATGAAATCAGGTCAAATTAAGGCCAGTAAAAAGTAGTAAAAAGTAAGAAGTGTCATCTGACGAGGTAGTAAATTTTTGAGCCCCCATCCAAATGACGCTATGAATTTTTCAATGTTTAACTTACATCCATCCTAACTCCTTAAATGACTAAACTTCTGTGGACTTCGCCTACTGTATTATTTTGCGTTGCGAGTGGAACCTGAGTGATAAACTGCAGATGATGTCACGCCTGGCTCAATGGTGTTTTTTGCCCCCAACGGCACCTTCCAGGCAGCACAGCCTAAAAGGCATTATCTTAACCCTATTCCTAACCCTAACCCCCTCAACCCTCATCCTAACCCTTAACTGTGTGGAGTAGTGCCTTGAAGGCAGCGCTGCCTGGAAGGCACCGTTGAGGGCAAAAAATACCAAAGACCTCACGGCTGCCTACTTCACGCGCGCTCAATCAATCTGGGTAGGCTACCTGCCAGATCTCTTCGCAAGTTCGCTATTAGTTAATTTAAAATAAAGGAACAGTAACAAAGGCTATGAAGATTAGACGACTTGAGGTAAAAGGCTATGAGTGAAACTGTCGCCCCTTTTTTGTTGTCTTGTCACGTCATTAAGGACTTAAAACACCCATGAGGATAAATGTAGCACGAGAGACAGTGGGTGAAGCAGGTCATTGCGGATGAGAATATCCATCGAGACTATCTATCCTTTCGCTAAACCCCTACAGCCTAATTATTGTCAAACCGTTCTGCCGAAGCGCAAGAGGGGAGTCACAAAACATTTTAAATTTTGATGTTGAATTTGTCTGTCATCTGTTAAAAAGTTCCCATTTAGAATTACTTCCACTCTGTCTTTTGAGGCATAGCCTTCATGTATTCATATCCGCTAACTAGTCTTTGCCTCGTAATGCCATACATTTCGGCTACATTATCCGTCAAAGCCCCGTAGGGA
This sequence comes from Sardinella longiceps, assembly GCA_027497455.2. Classification (NCBI taxonomy): domain Eukaryota; kingdom Metazoa; phylum Chordata; class Actinopteri; order Clupeiformes; family Clupeidae; genus Sardinella; species Sardinella longiceps. Next base: position 57,656 of record JAODXP020000102.1, on the reverse strand, counting down.
TCAAAACGATTTCAAATGAACCGTCATTTTTGCTAGCTATAGCTTGACTTTGCAAATCACCAGTGCTATGAATGAGGCTAGATTTAAGAAAATATAGCCAAATAGCACGTCAGTAATTTTTTCAAACATACAGTGATTTTGAGTATTTCAAAGAAATGTGGGAAGATCACTGAAGCTATTGTCAGCATGCGCCTGCCTGTGCGCTGAATTGCGCATAGGACTTAATTGAATGGGGAAAGGCCAGACGGCTCTCACCCAATCCTGTTCTCTTATGATGAGCCCCGTGTAACCTTATAGGCCTATGTCCACATGAGTGATAAATATAAAGGTAAATAATAAACATATTCAGAACAGTAATGATCCTGAAAGTTAAAGTGTTGAGCCTAAAGGTGTCCTGACACAAGTAAGCGGTATCATAAGCAAGAATTTACAGTAATTTAGGGGTGCTGTGAATGCAAAAAATGTTGATGGGGTGCCTTGAGCTCAAAAAGTTTGAGAACCACTGGACTAAAGCAAAAATAGATATTTCAGATTTTAGTTGCATTTTTGTCATGTGTCAAGTGTCCCCGAACATGTACAGTAGGTTGCATAAGGAAAGAGAGAGGGGTGGGGAGGATCCGATCCAGGCTCCTGTAATTTAGGGTATCTACTTCTACTGTATGTACTGTAACCAGAAAGAATCATTGTGGGTTTTCAAACTTTGGCAGTGGCATAGCCTAATATTGACAAACTAGAAAAGCACTGAGAGAGCGCAGACCTCCGCCAAGGCAATGTGGACAAAGACACAACATAAATTCCAGATTGTGTTCTGGATCACTGATCGTACCAAAATTGTCGGAATATGTAGGATGCCACCGCCCCCAAAGAAAAAAAAAGTGCGCTGGTAGATGTTGTGGAGGTAGTAAAAATATTGTAAAAGATAGGAAAAAAGGTAGTAAGTGGTAGTAAATTCAGCACCAGGATTCCTGTATATACCCTGTTAGTAGATATAACACTGGCTGGGATAATGGGCTCTTATTAGATATAACACTGGCTGGGATAATGGGCTCTTTAGTAGATATAACACTGGCTGGGATAATGGGCTCTTTAGTATATAACACTGGCTGGGATAATGGGCTCGTATTAGATATAACACTGGCTGGGATAATGGGCTCTTATTAGATATAACACTGGCTGGGATAATGGGCTCTAAGTCTGTCTAACTCTAAGGGTTCTTTAGTAGATATAACACTGGGATAATGGGTTCTAAGGGTTCTGTATAACTCTAAGGGTTCTTTAGTAGATATAACACTGGGATAATGGGCTCTAAGTCTGTCTAACTCTAAGGGTTCTTTAGTAGATATAACACTGGGATAATGGGTTCTAAGGGTTCTGTATAACTCTAAGGGTTCTTTAGTAGATATAACACTGGGATAATGGGCTCTAAGTCTGTCTAACTCTAATGGTTCTTCAGTAGGGTTCTCTAAGGGTTCTGTATCTGCATCCATCTCCAGCTGCATGTGTGGGTCTGCATTGACCAGTGCACCCATGCCATTTACATTACCCATGCCATTTACTGCACCCATGCCATTTACTGCAAGTTACATGTATGGAGTTGGCATGAATATAGAGTGTGTGTGTGTGTGTGTGTCAGGTCACCAGGTGGAACTCCCGTGAGAAAGAGGCGGAGCAAAGGAGGTGTGTGTGCGTCGGACCCCGCTGCTTTAATCGCCGAGGCGCTGAGGAAGAAGTTTGCCCATCGCCAGCGAGACGACTCTTTCGATAAGGAGAATCGATCGGCTGAGCTCTCGCCCTTCGGAAGTCCTGAGGCACCATTTGTAAGAACAACTTACTCATGTTTCCTAAGACAAGAAAAAAGTGTATTGGACCATTGCTGTAATCCAGGTAGAGCTTAGATCAGGCCCAAAAATTTGAGCCTGACCCTACTGAAGACTGAGCCTTATCTGCCCAAGCTCGGCCCGGCCCGAGAGATAACGTGTGATCATGAGCCCGAGATCGATGTAAACCCGACATGTTAAATAGGCCCAATAATGGCCTACTTTTGTAACTGCATGTTCAACAACAATTCCGGTTTGATTAACAGACATTTGTTCAGCATATTCTTGAAGCATATTGCCTGTTGACAAGACTTAATTTCTTCCCTCATCCTCAGACACACGCTCTGCGCTCTATTCCGCTGACACGCGGCTCTGCGCACCTCTCATTCACTGAGATTAGATACTCATTCATTAGACTATCATATAGGGAAATCCACGAGAGAGAGAAAAAAACATAACCAAAAACATACGTTTTTTGGTAAATAGACGGAGGTTATAGTGCGTTGTGTTTAACAAAATGCTGCACGTTTACCTTAATTGCATTCAGAATAACCATTAAGTTATCCAAATGTATCCACTTTCACTTTCGGTTCTCACACGAACGAAGCAACATGATTTTACTGTCGACAAACAAAGTTGATGTTTCCCTAAGCTTTCCACTGGACTGGGTTCATTTTAATATTTTCCCCATCACATAGAAGCTTTATATTACGTTATAATTCTGATGTAGCCGACAAAGCAGCAGATAGGTGCTGCTCAAAGCTGCGCACAGCTGTCGAAACAGGCTATTTTTTTTTTACTATTAATCACCAGGATTAGACAACTTTTTTTTTTTACTGAGATACCATAATACATACAACTTTATTGGGTGTCACACCATAGCATCATAGGATAAATAAACAAAATAAAAAATATAAAGTATAGGCCAGTCCTATTTATGGAACATTCATCAGGAGCCCGGCCCGACAAGAGTCCGATAGAGTGGCGCCAAATGTCAGCCTGAGCCAAGCCCACAGCGGCGGCTGGCCTCTGAATAATTGATATTATTATGGGGTTCCATTTGACTCTGGTCTCTGTGCCCAGCAAGTTCAGCTTTATCTTAACGGGACTGAAATGAGGGATTTAGAGTTTGTACTTTAGGCCATCCTTCAGGGATGCAAACAGCGTCTGGGCTGTCTGGGGGACTTTTGTGAATTGTGCAGATCAGAGGAGTTTTTTTTTTTTTGTGGGGGGAGGGTGGGGGGGGGGGGGTCTGAGATGTGTGATTGTGTTGGAGTGCAGACATGCCATTAGACCTGGCCATTCGATTCAAGGCTAAAGCCCTGTCAAGTAGTGCTGGGCGGTATACCAGTTCGAACCGACAACCGTTTTTTATTTCTGTCATGATATGAATTTTTCATAAACCGGCAACACCGGTTTAAATAGCCCTAAACACTTCCGGAACGCAGGTGCGGTAAATTGTTTCACAGGGGACGTTTTTCATTGTTGCGCCACCTAAAACGCATCGAAGAGTGAGAGAATGGAGAGTGAGAACAGAGACGGTTTATCAAACAATACACTAAGCTTCCTCATGAATAAAAGTTTTTATAGTTATGTATAGAGAGAAATTACATCTTTACTTTCATTATCTTCAGTCAGTCTAACTTTATTTCGTCAGCGATGTGGACTGAGCCTGTGGTTACCTTAGCAACGGTAAACAAATTGAGCGCCTACTTTTCAACTTTCGTCTACCTTGCTGATTAGGCTACGCATGGACATTTGGTGTGGTTGCAGAAATAGACTGTCGTGTCTGCTGCTGCGTAACTCGTAACCTAGAAAGCATTAAATGTATAGATAGGCAACAGAAACATACGACTATATTAAAATGTCTATGGATATTAGTGTGACTGCGCGTTAGAACAGTAATGTCAACATTCCATACGTCCTTGCGATTAAAATTCTGACATGCCAAGCTTTGTATCGTGGGGTTTTTGATCGTCGCAGACAAAACAATCATAGGTCGCAGACATGTCACATTAAAGGACCTAATTGTTTTGAAAATAAAAGATTCTGCATTTTTTTCTGCAACTACCATGGCATGTGATTCCTTCACTTTAGTCCCATTCTTTGAGTATAGTCTGGAGATCCCTATGAGACTCCTTTCTGCATTAGAATATAATTTTCTTTGTAGGCTACTGACATCTATTTCATGTCTTGCATTGAGGGAAAGCACTGTAGTAATAGGAAACTGTACATGTAATTAATTTATAGATACATTAAGGAGTAATATATTAAATGTAAATTAATTTTCACTGCTTCATGAAGGCTAATGCATGTGATTCCCTCTCACAGTGCCCTTTGAAAACGGTCGCACTTCATGGGACCACTTAAGGGAAGAAAAAGAAAAGAAAAGAAAAACCGTTAAATACCGTGAACCGGACTAAATCTGGAAAAAACCGTGATGTTGAATTTTGGTCAAACCGCCCAGCTCTACTGTCAAGTTAAAATAAAAAAAGACTGGCTCCGTTCCGTTCGGCTACAGCAGCCATAAATGCAACAGTCAGAGTTGGTGAAAACCGCTACAAAACCTGTTTTGACACGCATGCAATAATCTTGCTGCATATTCAACGTCTTTCTCTATGCATATGCCTGTAGTGCATCGCAATGTCAACGTTTGCAGACCTTGGTTTTTATCCATAAGAAAAGTTGGGCCGTCTCATCCGCTGTTAAACACAGCCCAATTATAGGCTACATTTGTAATGCACCCGACTGGCTTTAAACCTTTCCCACGGGAGGAGTTCGCAACAGCCAAACATCGTTTAGGCTACGCAATCAGCTGATTCGATAGTTCGGGCATCTCTCAGACATCTCTCACATAGGGAGGGATTGAGAGTTTGTACTGAGGGATTGAGAGTTTGTACTTGGAAGTTCCAAAAGGAACGGACTGCTTTGTGTGACACTTAGGAGGAGAAAAATTACTTCAGAAGTCCTCCCATTTCAATACATTACGGCCGTTCGTAATGCAAAGATGGCGGAGTAGAGAAACTGGAAGTCCTGCCTGAAGGTGAAACTGGCCAATCGCATTGCTGAATGCTGTATGATTGACGGTTAGCTTTTTTGTTTACTACCTCCGTCACTATGGTGATAGCCATGCCGCGATTGTCAGCGCAGGCGCAGTAAGCAAATTGCCGTTTTAAATAACGTCTTTTTAAGCTTTATTTTAGCATTTCTCCGGTAGATTTTGACATTGTTCAACTCCGATTTAAGAAGAACTTTGATATCACTATCTGTGAGGCGCTGTCAGATCAGTGTGTGTGTGTGTGTGTGTGTGTGTGTGTGTGTGTGTGCGCGCTCTTCACAGGCTTACTAGAGCAGCTCTGTTTTTACTGTGTGCGTGTGCGTGTGTGTGTGTGCATGCATGCGTGTGTGTGTGTGAGTTGAGCCTCTCCATAGGCTCACTAGAGCAATTCCGTCCTAGTTAGCACTGATTGGTTGCTACGGTAACACACTTCTCTTTTTTGTTTCTCCTATTTCATCAAAATCAGAGTTTGTTGGTTTATTACAGAGTTCAAGTATGTAAACATGTAAACATACACAACACATATATACTTACACAAGCATATAAACACGCACCACCTTCTGTACGTGTTACAAGTATGTAAACATGTAAACATACACAACACATATATACTTACACAAGCATATAAATAAACACGCACCACCTTCTGTACGTGTTACAAGTATGTAAACATGTAAACATACACAACACATATATACTTACACAAGCATATAAACACGCACCACCTTCTGTAGGTGTTACAAGTATGTAAACATGTAAACATACACAACACATATATACTTACACAAGCATATAAACACGCACCACCTTCTGTACGTGTTACAAGTATGTAAACATGTAAACATACACAACACATATATACTTACACAAGCATATAAACACGCACCACCTTCTGTAGGTGTTACAAGTATGTAAACATGTAAACATACACAACACATATATACTTACACAAGCATATAAACACGCACCACCTTCTGTAGGTGTTACAAGTATGTAAACATGTAAACATACACAACACATATATACTTACACAAGCATATAAACACGCACCACCTTCTGTAGGTGTTATCTCTCTATACACTTAACAACACACACACGGACTTTTAGTGCAATAAGTTGGTTTTGATGATATTTATACTGTGTGTGTGTGTGTGTGTTTTTACAGAGCAACTTTTCTTTTGCCGAATTCACAAAATAATTAAGGGAAAAAAATGGTTGGTAGGATTGGGGAATCCCCCAAAGCCAAACTGAAGGCATATCATTAGAGACGCAGTTTATCATCAGAGACGCAGTTTATCGTCAGAGACGCAGTTTATCATCAGAGACGCAGTTTATCATCAGAGACGCAGTTTATCATCAGAGACGCAGTTTATCATCAGAGATGCAGTTTATCATCAGAGATGCAGTTTATCGTCAGAGACGCAGTTTATCATCAGAGATGCAGTTTATCATCAGAGATGCAGTTTATCGTCAGAGACGCAGTTTATCATCAGAGATGCAGTTTATCGTCAGAGACGCAGTTTATCATCAGAGACGCAGTTTATCATCAGAGACGCAGTTTATCATCAGAGACGCAGTTTATCATCAGAGACGCAGTTTATCATCAGAGACGCAGTTTATCATCAGAGATGCAGTTTATCATCAGAGACGCAGTTTATCATCAGAGACGCAGTTTATCATCAGAGACGCAGTTTATCATCAGAGATGCAGTTTATCGTCAGAGATGCAGTTTATCATCAGAGATGCAGTTTATCATCAGAGACGCAGTTTATCATCAGAGACGCAGTTTATCATCAGAGACGCAGTTTATCGTCAGAGACGCAGTTTATCATCAGAGACGCAGTTTATCGTCAGAGACGCAGTTTATCATCAGAGACGCAGTTTATCATCAGAGACGCAGTTTATCGTCAGAGACGCAGTTTATCATCAGAGACGCAGTTTATCATCAGAGACGCAGTTTATCGTCAGAGACGCAGTTTATCATCAGAGACGCAGTTTATCATCAGAGACGCAGTTTATCGTCAGAGATGCAGTTTATCGTCAGAGACGCAGTTTATCGTCAGAGACGCAGTTTATCGTCAGAGACGCAGTTTATCATCAGAGATGCAGTTTATCGTCAGAGACGCAGTTTATCGTCAGAGACGCAGTTTATCGTCAGAGACACAGTTTATCGTCAGAGACGCAGTTTATCGTCAGAGATGCAGTTTATCATCAGAGATGCAGTTTATCATCAGAGATGCAGTTTATCATCAGAGACACAGTTTATCATCAGAGACACAGTTTATCATCAGAGATGCAGTTTATCATCAGAGACGCAGTTTATCATCAGAGATGCAGTTTATCATCAGAGATGCAGTTTATCATCAGAGACGCAGTTTATCATCAGAGATGCAGTTTATCGTCAGAGACACAGTTTATCATCAGAGACGCAGTTTATCATCAGAGATGCAGTTTGTCCATCTGGAAAAATCATTAATGCACTTCTTCTACATCTAGAATATATGCACCAAAATGCAACCAATCAGATTGCGTTATAGCCTGACATAGCCCGCCTATAATACTGCTGTTCATCCAATCGGATTACGTTATGCATGTTTACTATTTAACATCCCTGCAAACATTATACAATCTTTCGATATATATATATAAATATCTGATCCAGCTGATTTCATAGTTGAACTATCTGTTATCTTCCTTGTCAAATATCTGATACAGTTGATTTCATAGTTGAACTATCGGTTATCTTCCTTGTCAAATATTTGATACAGCTGATTTCATAGTTTATTTAACTATCTGTTATCTTCCTTGTCAAATATCTGATGCAGTTGATTTCATAGTTTAACTCTCCGTTATCTTACCACCACACTCCTAAATATTGTGTTGGCTGAATGATGCATCTTGGCAAGACTATCACTGTACAAATAAAAGTCTAACAGATTCTATATTCATCAAGACCTCACTTTTCACTAATTATGTTGTTGCCTTGTCTGTATCTCTCTCTCTCTCTCCCTCCCCCCTCTGTCTCTCTCTCTCTCTCTCTCTCTCTCTCCAGATCCCCACACACACAAGGCGGAGTCAGGGCAGGATTCACCTTTGAACTTTTTGACCTTTGAACTTGGTGACCTCCCCTGGTTGCCCAGCAACTAGCCACATGGAGCATAGGTGTGTTTCATCTGACTACTGCATACTGCATACTTTAGATACTGCTCTCAGAGGGCTGCTTATTTTCCTAAAGCACCGTCTCTGAATGTATGCAAGGAGTGTGTTCTGCTGTATCCTAACTAAGGTGCTGTGTCCTAACTAGGGTACATGTGTCGCTATGTCCTAACTAGGGTACTTGTATTTGCTGTGTCCTAACTAGGGTACTTGTATTTGCTGTGTCCTAACTAGGGTACTTGTACTTGCTGTGTCCTAACTAGGGTACTTGTATTTGTCACTTTGATACTTGCTTGCTGCCTCTGAGGTGTGAAGTTCAATAATGCAGTAACTCTGGCATGTTTGTTTATGGAACTCCACCATGTTTGTTTATGGAACTCTGACATGTTTGTTTATGGAACTCCACCATGTTTGTTTATGCTCATCATTGTTTTGCTTGTCTGTTTGTTTTGCTTTTTTATGTTAAAGGCAGTTTTTCTAAATCCTTGGAATAATGTAATCTGTGATTGATAATGGATGTGGTGACTCTTCTGGTTGCCTGGGGGAAAGCTTTGTAAATACGTCAGGAGTTAAGTTATGAATATATATGACCTCATGTATATGAGTTAGTTATGAATATATATGACCTCATGTTCTAGGTTGTGCAAACAATACAACATAAAACAGAACCCATAGAAGTAGATAGTATCAGGAACGTCATCATAGAACCCATAAGAACCCATAGAAGTAGATCTGGGTTAACTCCCATAAGGTGTTTTCTAACCCAGGGGATTAACTCCACTCTCTACCTGAACTATGCAATAATAATGACCGGTGGAGTATTTAGGCTGGCTGGCCAGCAGGGGGCAGTCATGGGTTGGCAAAAGGCCCTCAGCATCTACAACCCTGTCCCATGGTTTCCTATAACTCTGTGTGTGTGTGTGTGTGTTAGGGTTAGCAGCATCTGCAACCCTGTCCCATGGTCTCCGATAACTCTGTGTGTGTGTGTGTGTGTTAGGGTTAGCAGCATCTGCTGCACTGTTCCATAGTCTGATAACTGTGTGTGTGTGAGTGTGAGTGCGTTGTGTGTGTGTGTGAGTGTGTGTTGGTCTGCAGGCTTAATCAGCTGTATGGGCTCTTGTCTGTCGTCTCTATATCCAGCAAGGGCTACACTTGTTTATTTAAAGGGTTTCTATTCTATCCTGCTACACTTGTTTATTTAAAGGGTTTCTATTCTATCTGTAACACCTTTCAATGTCAGTCTCTGGTGCAGGAATACTGAATGTGTGGATACCGATACCTACTGTATGTCTGTGTATGTGTGTGTGTGTGTGGACCTACTGTATGTCTGTGTGTGTGTGTGTGTGTGTGTGTGTGTGTGTGTGTGTGTGTGGACCTACTGTATGTGGAATGTTGTGAATGTTCATTTAGATTCTAACTTGAAAGGTGTGAGGCTTGTAACAAATCTCTCCCATTGTATGGTGTCTAACTTTCTAAATAAAAAAGAATGTCACAATGAGTTCTCAGACTTTAATTCTAGTCATTTACACATTTTCCACTGTGTGTGTGTGTGTGTGTGTTGGGGGGACTTGGGGTCTTTAATTGAGCTTATCTAATATAAATTGGCATCAATAACTCAGCTGCTACATACTGTGAAAATCGCGTACTGTAAGCATGTCATTCAGTGATGTAAGCAGAATTTCATTAGCCTAATAGATATATTAGCTTTGCCTAAGCTAGCCTACTTCAAAGCTAGTATTGCTAGCAAACACAGCTGTGGGACCCATGAGTTGATTGGGCTGCTGGGTGTATTGGGGACTGCGGTCGGAGGCGTAGGATTAGGTGGTGGGAGATTGGACAGCCAAATTCAAACTAACTTAAATTTTACTTAAAAGCGCAAGACAATTTCTTTTTAATTGAGGGTTGCTTAAATATATTGAATTGTGTGTGTATATATATATATATATATAGTCTATAGTTTTAGAGGCCGTTGAGTGTAGAGACAGGAGGAGGGACAAAGGAGTTGTATGATTTTGGAGATACGTAGACATGCCAAATGCAGCTTTAATCATGTCTATGAGGTGTGTAGAACAATAACTAACAATAAAAAACAATAACTAAATGTCCTAAGAAATCCTAGTTGAGGAAATATGTTCAATTCTAATCAATACAAAATGTGTGCTAATACAAACAGACAACAATACACCCCAATGGGGCTATTCCTTTAAAAATAAATAACTAAACTATTCCTTTTAAAATAAGACTATACAGTCAAGGTACTCAAAAAGTATTTTTTGTATTACAGGTTTCTTTGAAAAAAATGTATATAGAAATGATCATTGTATACACTAATCAACAAGCCCAAAGTACACCAAAATATATTAGTACCAAAGTACACCAAAATATATTAGTAATATAAAAGGCTTAATTTCCTCACTACTTCTACTACAATGAAACTTTACGCAATAAATAATTCAGTTAATTGGTGCTGGTAAAATTTCATATTTTTTATTCATCACAGTGTATGATGGTCAGTTATGATGGTCAGTTGGATAGTAGTCATGGGTCATAGGTCATAGTCATGGGTGTACTGTACTGTGACTTGAGAGAAAAAAAAGGCAACATCAGACATTTGGATACAGTGGGCAAAATGAACTGAAATGTGTTTTCTATGAAAATACTGTAGACTAACCCTAACCCACCATGAATGATCTAAATGGTCATTGTCACCATGACCTGTCAAGTTTAGATCATTGGCCTGTGAGATGATCCAGTCTCATCACAGGGTTACTGCCAGTGTTCTGTTGCAGACACAAGTCTGTCCAGAAGATGGCACTGTTGGGTCATGGTCACCATGACGACTGTCAGCACAAGTCCTTTAGGGATGTCTGAGAGGTGATGTTGGGGATAAAGAGCTAAAACGGAAACTTCCAGTGAAACATTTTAAACCTCAAGAGTAAAAATGAGGAGGGACAAAAATGCCCTGATTAGTTAAACATACTTTGTGAGATTAGACCCCTTAGATGAGACTGGGTCTCCACACAAAGTGCTGATGTTTACTAGTGTGTTGTTTACAGAGAAGAACACCTTAGATGAGACCGGGTCAGTGCTGATGTTTACTTGTGTGTTGTTTACAGAGAAGAACACCTTAAAAATGTCAGTGTGCAGAGTTGGCCTGCTAAAAAACATCAGCAATAACAAATATTGTATATAGGTGTATAGGTAGAAACAGATTACATTAATATAGCGCCTGTACAGAATCATTAGGGGGAAAAGTGACATTAACTTTGTGGTGGCAGTCAGAAGAACAGATTGGGGGCAGTGACTGTTAAAATAAAAAAAGGGAACATGAGGAAGATGCATGGAATAATTTACACCACTTGACAAATAAATCTGTTTGCAGATGTTAAGGCTTGGTTGTAGTTTGCACTTGCAATCACCTGTCAAAGAAACAATGCAGTGTAGCCTAGTAGAGAGAATTGTATTCAACATGGGCTTGTCCTCCCATCTGGTTCTGTTTCTGCAGAGAGACTGGAGCAACAGACAAGTGAGATCAGAAGCAGGGGAGTAGACATACAGTACAGCGGCTTACAAGAGGCTTTCACTCCCCTGAAAAGTCACCACCATTTCCTGCTTTCCAAATCCTGCTTCTGCACTTTCCCCATTCCAAACACACACGCCCAAGACTACATCTAAAGCCCTCACAAGTTGCCAAAATATATATATATATTTTTTTTTTACTCAAATAAATGTCACCCTGATTCCTTTACATTAATAATAGATTAGGCACCTATAGCATGTTTGCAATGAAAACTTTGAGGTCTATGCTTGATGAACACAGTCACACGGCAGTCTTTCACAGACATGCATACCCCAGAGTCGCACATATACAGAGTGTGGTCAACTCAAACCCACGGCTGCCTTATTGAAACCCTTCAATCAGCATGGTCCTATAGGACATCAGACCATAAATGTTTCCATCTCTCATAGCCTAATAAATGCAATTATGATTCTAGAAAACATGAAAACAATCCCCAATGAAATAAACCTGTATCTATTCCAACAAATTTTATAAGCGGCATAAAATTTTACTTTGCACACACATTCTTTATTTTACTATTAGTTCATCCTTGTGGTGATGTGACGTATACCGTATGTTTGCAAACCGTTTAAAACTTTTCATTTGTAAAGGGCTCTTCGATGTATCCTATGAATTGCTTCTAAGTGTGTGTTTATTGTTAGCTTGTTCGTATATGGTGAGAAGCTCCATGTTAAAGCTGCATTCAGCAACTCTTTTAAAGTCAAATGTCATAGAATTGCCATGTTGTTATGAAAGTAGTACATGAAAAGGCTATTTAGGAAAAAACACAAATTCTCTATCTCCATCTAAACCCTGTAATCGTGGTTGCAAAAATCCAGCACTCCCTGTAGCCTTCCACCAATCAGGTTGGGAGGGATAGCGGCCTGTTGATCACAGCTGTGAGCAAGCTGTTGACAACATGCGACAGCAAGGGAGGGTTTGAGAGGCCATTGAGGAGCGTAGTAGAGACGGAATAGACCAGAGAGTTGTATGATTTGAAGTCTTGGAATTATAATTATATTATAATTACATAGAACTGCCATATACAGCTTTAAGCCTATGGAGAGAAGCTCCATGTTAAGCCTATGGAGAGAAGCTCCATGTTAAGCCTATGGAGAGAAGCTCCATGTTAAGCCTATGGAGAGAAGCTCCATGTTAAGCCTATGGAGAGAAGCTCCATGTTAAGCCTATGGAGAGAAGCTCCATGTTAAGTGTATGAGAAGATGCTCCATGTTAAGTCTATGGGGAGGCGCTCCATGTTAAGTCTATGGAACCTGGATGAGAGAGGGTTTACACCATGTTGCCTGAAGTTGAGTTGGCCAAACTCTCTGCTCTGGCATCCTCTTGTCTGAACTGCCACCGATGATCCAAATTGTATTATATTTTGATATAAATGTTATTATATATTATATTTTGTATTATATTTAGTGTATTTCAGGCCAATCCAGAGCAGTGGTGTTCTTTTGATTACCTCCACCAAGGAGGTTCTGTTTCCGCCGGCATCTGTCTGTCTGTCTGTCTCTGTCAAATAACTCAAAAAGTTCTGCATGGATTTGGATGACATTTTCAGACAACCTGTTTATTGGGACAAGTAGCGATTGATTCAATTTTGGTGGTGATCGAAGATCCAGAACACCATCTGGAATTAATATTGTGTCTGTGACCACATTAGGTCTGCGCTCTTAGAGTGCTTTTCTATTTATTATTGTTATAACATTACACTATTGGTCCATTGGTCATTCTTAAATGTTTAAACTGGGGGAAAAAACAGCATCTGTAAGTATTGTAAAGTGAGGGAGAATAATCAGTTTTATTAAATACTGTCATATCGTGCACAATTATGACTCTTTGTCCTGGCTAAAGTCCCAACCTGGCTCATTCAATCAGGCTCCCTCTCAATCAGTCTCCCCACTGTAATTGGCCTCTAATCAACTGTAATTCCCATCTACTCTTCACCTCAAGCTAGTGTGTGGTGAGCGTTCTGGCGCATAATGGCTGCCCTGCATCACCCAGGTGGGTGCTACACATTGGTGGTGGTTAGTGTGTGTGTGTGTGTGTGTGTGTGTGTGTGTGTGTGTGTGTGTGTGTGTGTGTGTGTGTGTGTGTGTGTGTGTGTGTGTGTGTATCCAGGTGGGTGCTACACATTGGTGGTGGTTAGTGAGGTCCCTTCCTTCCACTGTAAAGTGCTTTGGGTGTCATGAAAGTGCTATAGAAATGTAAGGTGTTGTGTGTGTGTGTGTGTGTGTGTGTGTGTGTGTGTGTGTTGAAAAGCGCTATAGAAATGTAAGGTGTTGTGTGTGGGTGTGTGTGTGTGTGTGTGTGTGTGTGTGTGTGTGTGTGTGTGTGTGTGTTGAAAAGTGCTATAGAAATGTAAGGTGTGTGTGTGTGTGTGTGTGTGTGTGTGTGTGTGTGTGTGTGTGTGTGTGTGTGTGTGTGTGTGTGTGTGTTGAAAAGCGCTATAGAAATGTAAGGTGTTGTGTGTGTGTGTGTGTGTGTGTGTGTGTTGAAAAGCGCTATAGAAATGTAAGGTGTTGTGTGTGTGTGTGTGTGTGTGTGTCTTGAAAAGCGCTATAGAAATGTAAGGTGTTGTGTGTGTGTGTGTGTGTGTGTGTGTGTGTGTGTGTGTTGAAAAGCGCTATAGAAATGTAAGGTGTTGTGTGTGTGTGTGTGTGTGTGTGTGTGTGTGTGTGTGTGTGTGTGTGTGTGTGTGTGTGTGTGTGTGAAAAGCGCTATAGAAATGTAAGGTGTTGTGTGTGTGTGTGTGTGTGTGTTGAAAAGCGCTATAGAAATGTAAGGTGTTGTGTGTGTGTGTGTGTGTGTGTGTGTGTGTGTGTGTGTGTGTGTGTGTGTGTGTGTGTATGTGTGTGTTGAAAAGCGCTATAGAAATGTAAGGTGTTGTGTGTGTGTGTGTGTGTGTGTGTGTGTGTGTGTGTGTGTGTGTGTGTGTGTGTGTGTTGAAAAGCGCTATAGAAATGTAAGGTGTTGTGTGTGTGTGTGTGTGTGTGTGTGTGTGTGTGTGTGTTGAAAAGCGCTATAGAAATGTAAGGTGTTGTGTGTGTGTGTAAGTGTGTGTGTGTGTGTGTTGAAAAGTGCTATAGAAATGTAAGGTGTTGTGTGTGTGTGTGTGTGTGTGTGAAAAGCGCTATAGAAATGTAAGGTGTTGTGTGTGTGTGTGGGTGTGGGTGTCTTGAAAAGCGCTATAGAAATGTAAGGTGTTGTGTGTGTGTGTGTGTGTGTGTTGAAAAGCGCTATAGAAATGTAAGGTGTTGTGTGTGTGTGTGTGTGTGTGTGTGTGTGTGTGTGTGTGTGTGTTGAAAAGCGCTATAGAAATGTAAGGTGTTGTGTGTGTGTGTGTGTGTGTGTGTGTTTGAAAAGCGCTATAGAAATGTAAGGTGTTGTGTGTGTGTGTGTGTGTGTGTGTGTGTGTGTGTGTGTGTGTGTGTGTGTGTGTGTTGAAAAGCGCTATAGAAATGTAAGGTGTTGTTGTTGTTGTTACTGGTAGAATATGTACAAGGCATTGAAATGATAACAACCCTGTAATAAAAAAGCCGTTTTGATAAATTGTGCTTTGAGTAATTGTTCTGGTCAACCCCAAATCTGTTACAAAAAAATACTGCATTTCTTGTGACTGACTCTATATTGTTTCAGGCAAGAATTACAGCTTCTATTTTCAGCCTCCATTACAATGCTATTGGGTCCCTTCAAAAATATATATGGGCAATTCCACGAAAAAGTAAACCTCACCTTAAAACTTTAAGTCTCACCTACATGGACATACAAATTCTTTCAGAAAACTTCCAATACAAAAAAGTATTGTCTCGATGTAAATATTCAACTGAGCAAGTTTCGAAAGGATATCTGTTTGTTAAAATTTTTACCCTATTCAGCTATAATGTAAGTCTATGGAGGGGCTTATAATGGGCATAAGTGGGTGATAACACACACAAAGCTGCAATGCTATCAGTTATTTTTCATTGTTATATTACTATTTCTCTTGTTACAGGTTAAAATCCACCGTTCACAATTGTTTTGTATCGTTTTGGAGGGTTTTTCCAGACGTCACGTCCATAACGTCACATCCATAACGCCATGTCTCCCAATGAAAACCAACTTTTTTTTACATTTACATTTGAAATTAAGTCTTTCTCTGTCTTTACTGAGGTGTCCTGTTTGGTATGAATGTAGTAATATTTACATTTCTCTAGAAATTTCACACACTTCACAGCAAAAACTACGCTCTCTCAAAAGTTTGTCCGTTTTTCGTCACGTCCATAACGCAAATTGAAAGGCTCATATTCTTATGATGCAAATCATGATATTCATTTTTTCTGTTTGCCTGTATTCAGCCATGGAGTTTGCAGAAGAATATGAAAAAAAATTGTGAAATGCTGCTAGGTTTGCGGAGGTTATCTGGCCTTTTGTTCATCAATAATGCACGAAAATGTCACGTCCATAACGCTGGAATTGCCCATATATATATATATTTCACAGACTTCATCCTACATGAAGAATTCATTTATAAGTGATGATATTCCTACACTGGTTGGTAGTGATTATAGGTCTGATTGAACACTAGGAAAATTTACAAGAATCTGAATGCTACCAATGCGTGTTACTTTTATTTTAGTACATTTCAGGTATTTACTTGTGAAGTTAGAGGAGACATTATAGTAGGGATAAATAGTTGGATGTAAGGATGAATATTTTTTCTGTCATAGCAAAAACTGTGATGACTCTCAGAGAATTGATTCCTTTTGCAAGCCCCTGTATGTACACAATATATTACCAACACAATGGAAATCCTGGCACATGTATGTTTCATAAAATCCTCTCACACACACTCTGTGTTGCTCTCATCTTTTGTGTCTTCTCCAAGGCTTCTCTTAAAAAGGCTGTACAGTGGAAAGGAGTTTAAAAGTTAAAATTCATATATCATCATATAATCTCAGTGCAAGCTGTACAAAAAAGATAAAACATGTAGGAATGTCTTTTTGTTTCTGTTTTAAAGAGCCTTTAGAAATATTATGTTCATCTGTACACTTTTACGCCCTGTGTTGGGAAGTCCCCATCATGTGCAGTCCAGCTTCCTGTTTTGGCTTCTTCACTTCCTGTTCCTGTAAAATGTCCTTAAGGTTGCATCAATGCTGCAGTGTTGCATCGTGGGTAAACATGTGTTTGAATGGCTGTGTGTGTGTGTGTGTGTGTGTGTGTGTGTGTGTAAACATGTGTTTGAATGGCTCTGTATATTCCCCCCAGAAAGAATCCAGTAGGATTTGGACCCTTGGAAGTTTGTTTTTCCTTTATCAAAAAATAAAAAAGGAAAATCCTAGAAAGCGTCCTAGAAATCCTAGAATCCATTAGAGGTGAAGCTGATGCATTAGAAGTGAAGTTGATCATTAGAGGTGAAGTTGATGCATTAGAGGTGAAGCTGATGCATTAGACAGAAGTGAAGCTGATCCATTAAACAGAAGTGAAGCTGATCCATTAAACAGAAGTGAAGCTGATCCATTAGACAGAAGTGAAGCTGATCCATTAGACAGAAGTGAAGCTGATGCATTAGAAGTGAAGTTGATGCATTAGAGGTGAAGTTGATGCATTTGACAGAAGTGAAGCTGATCCATTAGACGGAAGTGAAGCTGATTTATTAGAAGTGAAGCTGATCCATTAGAGGTGAAGCTGATCCATTAGAGGTGAAGTTGATGCATTAGAAGTGAAGTTGGTGCATTTGACAGAAGTGAAGCTGATCCATTAGACAGAAGTGAAGTTGATCCATTAAAGGTGAAGTTGAGGTTTCTGGTATATTTGGCTTCTTCTCTCTGCTTCAAACTCCACCTGCTATTAGACTTGTTCCTCCAGCCACAAGGGTGCGCTATAGCTACACCCACACCTGTACGAATAACTATCCCCAACCTGCAGGACTCTAATTGCCCCCTAGGCTCTGAGCTGGCAGGCAGCTCCAGTCAGAAGCGCTGAGGAGCAGAAGAAGGAGGTTTCAGGAGAAAAGGAGTCCCTTCTGAAAAATGGACATTCTAGATCGGAGCATCATGGCGTCCCAGAATCCTCTGC
>JAODXP020000102.1:27500-30000 GCA_027497455.2 Sardinella longiceps | reverse complement strand
GTGATAACTAATGACTCATATCTGTATAACTAATACGTGCATATCTGTGTAACTAATGCTCATATCTGTGTAACTAATACATGCATACGTGCATATCTGTGTAACTAATGCTCATATCTGTGATAACTAATAATGCTCATATCTGTGTAACTAATACGTGCATATCTGTGTAACTAATGCTCATATCTGTGTAACTAATGATCATATCTGTGTAACTAATACTCATATCTGTGTAACTAATGCTCATATCTGTGTAACTAATACGTGCATATCTGTGTAACTAATGCTCATATCTGTGAAACTAATGATCATATCTGTATAACTAATACGTGCATATCTGTGTAACTAATGCTCATATCTATGTAACTAATACATGCATACGTGCATATCTGTGTAACTAATGCTCATATCTGTGAAACTAATAATGCTCATATCTGTGTAACTAATGCTCATATCTGTGTAACTAATACGTGCATATCTGTGTAACTAATGCTCATATCTGTGAAACTAATAATGCTCATATCTGTGTAACTAATACTCATATCTGTGTAACTAATGCTCATATCTATGTAACTAATGCTCATATCTGTGTAACTAATACTCATATCTGTGTAACTAATGCTCATATCTGTGTAACTAATACGTGCATATCTGTGTAACTAATGCTCATATCTGTGAAACTAATGATCATATCTGTATAACTAATACGTGCATATCTGTGTAACTAATGCTCATATCTGTGTAACTAATACATGCATACGTGCATATCTGTGTAACTAATGCTCATATCTGTGAAACTAATAATGCTCATATCTGTGTAACTAATGCTCATATCTGTGTAACTAATACGTGCATATCTGTGTAACTAATGCTCATATCTGTGAAACTAATAATGCTCATATCTGTGTAACTAATACATGCATATGTGCATATCTGTGTAACTAATACGTGCATATCTGTGTAACTAATGCTCATATCTGTGTAACTAATACGTGCATATCTGTGTAACTAATGCTCATATCTGTGTAACTAATACGTGCATATCTGTGTAACTAATGCTCATATCTGTGTAACTAATACTCATATCTATGTAACTAATGCTCATATCTGTGTAACTAATGCTCATATCTGTGTAACTAATGATGCTCATATCTGTGTAACTAATGCTCATATCTGTGTAACTAATGCTCATATCTGTGTAACTAATACGTGCATATCTGTGTAACTAATACGTGCATATCTGTGTAACTAATGCTCATATCTGTGTAACTAATGCTCATATCTGTGTAACTAATACGTGCATATCTGTGTAACTAATGCTCATATCTGTGTAACTAATACGTGCATATCTGTGTAACTAATGCTCATATCTGTGTAACTAATACGTGCATATCTGTGTAACTAATGCTCATATCTGTGTAACTAATGCTCATATCTGTGTAACTAATGATCATATCTGTGTAACTAATACGTGCATATCTGTGTAACTAATGCTCATATCTGTGTAACTAATACGTGCATATCTGTGTAACTAATGCTCATATCTGTGTAACTAATACTCATATCTGTGTAACTAATACGTGCATATCTGTGTAACTAATGCTCATATCTGTGTAACTAATGCTCATATCTGTGTAACTAATACGTGCATATCTGTGTAACTAATGCTCATATCTGTGTAACTAATACGTGCATATCTGTGTAACTAATGCTCATATCTGTGTAACTAATGCTCATATCTGTGTAACTAATACGTGCATATCTGTGTAACTAATGCTCATATCTGTGTAACTAATGCTCATATCTGTGTAACTAATGCTCATATCTGTGTAACTAATGCTCATATCTGTGTAACTAATACTCATATCTGTGTAACTAATGCTCATATCTGTGTAACTAATGCTCATATCTGTGTAACTAATACGTGCATATCTGTGTAACTAATGCTCATATCTGTGAAACTAATGCTCATATCTGTGTAACTAATGCTCATATCTGTGTAACTAATATGTGCATATCTGTGTAACTAATGCTCATATCTGTGAAACTAATGATCATATCTGTATAACTAATACGTGCATATCTGTGTAACTAATGCTCATATCTGTGTAACTAATACATGCATATGTGCATATCTGTGTAACTAATACGTGCATATCTGTGTAACTAATGCTCATATCTGTGAAACTAATAATGCTCATATCTGTGTAACTAATGCTCATATCTGTGTAACTAATACGTGCATATCTGTGTAACTAATGCTCATATCTGTGTAACTAATGCTCATATCTGTGTAACTAATGCTCATATCTGTGTAACTAATACATGCATATGTGCATATCTGTGTAACTAATACGTGCATATCTGTGTAACTAATGCTCATATCTGTGTAACTAATGCTCATATCTGTGTAACTAATGCTCATATCTGTGTAACTAATACGTGCATATCTGTGTAACTAATGCTCATATCTGTGTAACTAATACGTGCATATCTGTGT
>JAODXP020000102.1:17500-22500 GCA_027497455.2 Sardinella longiceps | reverse complement strand
GAAAGAGAGAGAGAGGGAGGAAGAGTGTTAGCTGGTTGCTTACCTTGGGCTCTTTCAGGTAGCAGTACATAGCCTGAGTCACATCAGCAGCATGCACAGCATTGTGGTAGGGATTCTGGGTATGGTAGTCTTCTTGCACCATTCCTGCATTACAACAGCAATACAACAGAACTACACATTAGCATCTTTTAATAGCACTATTCCCAGCATGCACAGCATTGTGGTAGGGATTCTGGGTATGGTAGTCTTCTTGCACCATTCCTGCATTACAACAGCAATACAACAGAACTACACATTAGCATCTTTTAATAGCACTATTCCCAGCATGCACAGCATTGTGGTAGGGATTCTGGGTATGGTAGTCTTCTTGCACCATTCCTGCATTTCAACAGCATTACAACAGAACTACACGTTAGCATCTTTTAATAGCACTATTCCCAGCATGCACAGCATTGTGGTAGGCAGGGATTCTGGGTATGGTAGTCTTCTTGCACCATTCCTGCATTACAACAGCATTAAACGTTAGCATCTCGTAGCCTAGGCAACCAGACGCAGCCATCCAGACTGCAATCCCAAATGAGGCTATTCCCAGGTTGCAATGCATTCTGGGTATGGTAGTCTTCTTGCACCATTGCTGTGTTAGAACAGCCTGACAAATCAGCCACGTTCGCGTTCACAGTCTGCAACGAGATTTGCTGAAGTGCATCGATGGTGGCTGTCTGGCTTAACCCAGCCATGATAGGGAGCAATGAGGCCATTGTGACGTGTCGTGGTCGTATTTTTAAGTTTTGAGACATGGTCGTATTTGGCGACCCCATCACAAATTTGTTGATCTTAGAGTTGAAATCAGACACCACGTCCAACCAGAATACATCTCTGTCCTTATTGATCTTAGGGTTGAAATCAGACACCACGTCCAACCAGAATACATCTCTGTCTTTTTTGTTCTGCTCACTTGTGAACAGCTTCGGCATACTCACAGCAGACTGACAAGAAGAATGTGTGTGTGTGCGTGTGTGTGCGAGCGTGCGTGTGTGTGTGTGTGTGTGTGAGTGTGTGTGAGTGTGTGTGTGTGTGCGCGCGCGTGTGAGTGAGTGTGTGCGCGTGTGTGTGAACTTACCAAGGAATCGGTGCAACTTGACCATGTCTAACTGGAAGTGTTGAATGAGGCCGTACACATTGAAGAGATGACACATAAGCATGACCAGACTGTTTCCTGGAATACAAGCAACACACACACACACACACACACACACACACACACACACACACACACACACACAAGGAAACAATTTATGCACACAAAATCAGCTGGAAATTCACAGCTTTTAAATCCATGAAACAGAATATAAAATATTACCATTGGTAAGTCGATCGAACAGGAAGATGTCAAAGTTCCATGTTCCAACCTTGGACAGCATGTGCTGTAAGCCAAATAATACAAGATTTAGATTTTCCAGAATTATGGTAGATCATATAACAATCTTAATATATTTGATATTCACAGGTTTTTTACAAACTACTTCCACACATTTTCAATGTTCTATGTCTCAAAAAATACACACAAATACACATTTTATTCCTCAAACTTAATACCAAATGCCTAACCAACATCTCCTGCAAAATGAAACTCTACCAACACTAAAACACTAAAGCCCTGTATCTGAACCAAAGTCCCAAATGCTTGAACACATTTATTGATTTAGTCAATATTTTTGCAAAACTCTAAACTAAATAATCTTCACCTTAATGATCTGATCACTAAAACCCTAGCCAACATAATGTTCACCTATCTGGAAGAGTCTTACACTACCTCAAACACACTTGACAAGCATTAACACATTTAAAGCACTGTGTACATAATACTTCTCAGTAATATTACTAATTGAACAAGGCAGACAATCAACACATTTAAATCACTAAGAATACTTCTCAGTAATATTACTAATGGAACAAAGCAGACAATCAACACATTTAAATCACTAAGAATACTTCTCAGTAATATTACTAATTGAACAAGGCAGACAATCAACACATTTAAATCACTAAGAATACTTCTCAGTAATATTACTAATGGAACAAAGCAGACAATCAACACATTTAAATCACTAAGAATACTTCTCAGTAATATTACTAATTGAACAAGGCAGACAATCAACACATTTAAATCACTGTGTGAACACAAAGCCAAATGGATAACACCTTGTTTCATGATGTCACAACCAAATGAAGAGTTGAAACAGGCTGGCTGGCACAGGGAATCACCCAAACCTTTGGCTTTTATCATAATGTTACATTTTTAATGTTGTTTTTATCATAATATTACATTTTTAATGTTGATTTAATCATAATATTACATTTTTAATGTTGGTTTAATCATAGCGTTACATGTGTGTACGTCATTGTGTCATTTGCATAGTTTTGCTCTAAACACAGTAAGCATGCAAGCTACACTGCAGGACCAACAGACACACTGGACTGTATATACACTCAGTAGATACATATACATTGCATATGGCTACACACACACACACACACACACACACACACACACACACTCAATGTATACATTGATTTTCCTAAATATCTTCTTCATCCACATAAAACCCTAACCCATAAAAAAACTAAGAAAATGTCATCAACTGTATTTGGACAGAAATCAAATAGTGAGCTTTTCAAAATGAAGCTTGTCTCTGTTTATGTGTGTGTGTGTGTGTGTGTGTGTGTGTGTGTGTGTGTGTGTGTGGACTCACTGCGGCCTGTGCATGGTAGTCGTCGTCTAGCAGGTGTAGAGAGGTGTGTGTGGAGAGGCCGGTCAGGAGATGAGAGGCACGTGTGTGTGTGTGTGTGTGTGTGTGTGTGTGTGTGTGTGTGGACTCACTGCGGCCTGTGCATGGTAGTCGTCGTCTAGCAGGTGTAGAGAGGTGTGTGTGGAGAGGCCGGTCAGAAGACGAGAGGCGTGGCAGTACCTCTGGAAACTCAGAAGCCGCTTTAGCTTACGCCTGCTGCCCCCTGTTTCCCCCTGCTGGGAACCTGCACACACACACACACACACACACACACACACACACACACACACACACACACACACACACACAATTAGCTTACGCCTGCTGCCCCCTGTCTCCCCCTGCTGGGAACCTGCACACACACACACACACACACACACACACACACACACACACACACACACACACAGTTAGCTTACGCCTGCTGCCCCCTGTCTCCCCCTGCTGAGAGGTATCTATACACACACACACACACACACACACACACACACACACACACACACAGTTAGCTTACGCCTGCTGCCCCCTGTCTCCCCCTGCTGGGCAGTACCTGCACACACACACACACACACACACACACACACACACACACACACACAGTTAGCTTACGCCTGCTGCCCCCTGTCTCCCCCTGCTGGGAACCTGCACACACACACACACACACACACACACACACACACACACACACACACACACACAGTTAGCTTACGCCTGCTGCCCCCTGTCTCCCCCTGCTGGGCAGTACCTGCACACACACACACACACACACACACACACACACACACTGCCCCCTGTCTCCCCCTGCTGAGAGGTATCTATACACACACACACACACACACACACACACACACACACACACACACACACACACACTTCTGATTGGCTGTCAGGGTGCCCGTTATTTCTAGATAACAGGACACCTGAGGCATTGTCAGGTAAAGAAGTTTAACCAGCGTTCCATACTGATGCTCTTTAGAATGCAGCCTTGCGGATCTTCTTTCATATGAAAATAGTACGCCAACCGAACGATAACTTCTTTCTAAACGGAGCCACATGTTTCTTTTGGGTGGATGACGGATAGCAAAATTCAGACTGTCCTTTTGTCACACACGTATAAAAAATGGTAATTGTTAAGAATTGATATGGAAATGTTGTTGGTCTGATAGGATCAACTTCCTGCATACTAAAATTGTTGGTGTTGCATTTAAATTTTGACATAAAACAATTATCCGAACATAAAAAATGTCATATGGTGTGACTGTCCACTATGCGTGTGATTTTCCTAATTAGAATGTATATCCATATAGTATAAAGTAAAGATACTTAATAAAGTATAAATACTTTAAAATTTTACCAGGCAAATAAAATAAGTGGATGTTTTCTATAACAAGAGTTAAAAGTCCCGCACACTGTCCATTCCACCAAACAAACTTTAATACAACGTTTCGGTCATCCGACCTGATAACCCCACTGGGATAATATCCTACGCACCTGCCAAACTACTGAGGTGTGCAAAAGCGTCATTTGGAGATGTTTTCTATAACCACAGAAAGTTTCGATGCCCATGCATAACGTCCAACTAAGTTCTAATCAAATATATTTTGTCCCTACAATGGACGTCATATGGTGTGACACTATATTTTATGTTTTCCACGGGCATTAATTTGGACATCATTGCCATGACACGGACCCTGCTTAATCAGGAAGTTACAATAGCATGTCAGGAGTGATTGCCATGGTCAAGAGGTCAGGTCTGCCTTTTAGATTTTTATATTAAAAGCCCCATATCCGACATCATCAATAGTGGCCAAAAATTTGTGTCTTATGGTGTGACATCATTTGCAATAAAAATTGTTATTTTTCACAAATCTTCTTTATGAATTCTTAGAAAGCATTGCTGCCATGTGGTCAGTTGCATGCTAAATAATATCTAGCTGTATTTAGTTGTCTAATAAATTAGATAAACTGTCAAAATGTCATATTGAGTGACACTATGTCATATGGAGTGACATTGTTATTACATTGTTATTACATTGGGACATTGAAAATGTACAGTCACACTATATGACATTTCTGTCACACTCTATGACCAAACTGCATTTTATATTGAAATATATGTAAAAACACGAATTCAATTTAAAAATCATATATGAAATATATTAAATCTGTGATAGGATCCACCCTGTGATAGCATCTGTACAATTTATATTT
>JAODXP020000101.1:42500-45903 GCA_027497455.2 Sardinella longiceps | reverse complement strand
GTGACTTCACCTGTCATGTGACCTCACCCATGTCATGTGACCTTGCCTGTGTCATGTGACCTTGCCTGTGTCATGTGACCTTGCCCATGTCATGTGACCTTACTTGTGCCCATCCATCCATTACTGTCACACTGTGGCCTGTCTGAACATCATCTACAGGACTGGACCTCCAGCATGGCCTCTCTCTGGTCACACACACACACACACACACACACACACACACACACACACACACACAGACCCAGCGTGCTGCCATCATTGGCACACAACAAGCAGTGGACACCACAGTCCAGCCTGGAACCCTCTCTGCCATCAAATACACACACACACACACAGAGACACACACACACACACACACACACACTGTTTCTTCCATCAGAAACACACACACAAACACACACACAAACACTGTTTCTGCCATCACAGACTCATGCGGCTGACAGATCCAGTCACAGCATGGATACCCACCAAGTTTACTGACAAACCAGAGACTGCACAGAGCACAGCATGTACAACACACACACACACACACACACACACACACACACACACACACACACACACACACACACACACACAGAGACATGGACACTCACATACACAGAAGATGGAATCCTGCTGTCCTCCAGGGCATCCTCACACACACCTGAGCCTGTATGTGTGTGTGTGTGTGTGTGTGTGTGTGTGTGTGTGTGTGTGTGCGTGCGTGCGCGTGCTGTGTGTGTGTGTGTGTGTGTGTATTTCCATGAAAAGTATGATGAGTAGCAGATCAGCCTATCAGCTCTATCACACACTAAATTACTGGAATGCAGTCATTTAGAGTGTGTTTAGGTGGTCACATCTGTGTGTGTGTGTGTGTGTGTGTGTGTCAGGGGTACCAGTCCCATATGAGCCCCAGGAGTCTTAGGCTGCAGCTACAAAACTTCCTCTGCACAACCGTGTGTGTGTGTGTGTGTGTGTGTGTGTGTGTGTGTGTGTGTGTGTGTGTGTATGAAGGTGTGTGTGTGTGTGAGAGAGAATCAGAATTCAGGGCCTGGATACTTGGCCAATGATTTTATTTCCACATCTAAAGTATTACTGTATAGTTGTACTGTGTATAGTGTGTGTGTGTGTGTGTGTGTGTGCATGAGGGTGTGTGTGAGTGTGTAAGTGTGAGCCCCTGAGTGAGAGAGAGAGGGGTGAATGCAGAAAAAGTGTATGTGTGTGTGCATGTGGTGCCCGCTGGAGTTTATTTTCATATGAAGAGATGGCCTAGCACCGAGACTCCCCTCTGAGGTGTGTGTGTGTGTGTGTGTGTGTGTGTGTGTGTGTGTGTGTGTGTGTGTGTGCATGCCTGCTGGAGTTTATTTTCATATGAAGGCATGGCCTAGCTCGGAGACTCCTTCCCCTCTTAGGTGTGTGAGTGTGTGTGTGTGTGTGTGTGCGTGTGTGTGCTTGCCTCCTGGAGTTTATTTTCATATGAAGGGATGGCTTAGCTTGGAGACTCCTTCCCCCTCTAAGGTGAGTGTGTGTGTGTGTGTGTGTGTGTGTGTGTGTGTGTGTGTGTGTGTGTGTGTGTGAGGTACCCGTCAGGGGAGACCCTGCAGACAGAGCTGCTTAATGATATCAGAAGTGAATTTGATGCGGCAAAGGCTGTCCACTGAGACACTGCTGGTGTCTCTCTGTGTGTGTGTGTGTGTGTGTGTGTGTGTGTGTGTGTGTGTGTCCTGTCAGGCTGGGCGAGGCAGAGGGAGAAGCAGATTAAGATTACGTTCTAAACGGCCCCCATCTCCATCTTCTCATCTCCCTGAATGAGGATTGACACTGACACACACACACACACACACACACTCTGAAAATAGATTGTGCAATTAGACGCCACTCTGTCAGCCCCTCACAATACCAAAGCAAATGACAATCTTCCACACGCCACACACCACCATCACCACCACTACACACACACACACACACACACACCGCTACACACACACACACACCGTATCCAAGCATATACAAACACCAGATGCACACACTTGTATTTCTGAAGGTACTTATGCCGAATAGAAACTAACTAGAGAGGAAATGTGTTTGACAGAAGAGGAGGACTGTATCTCTTTCTCTCCCTCCCTCTCTCTCTTTTCTCACTCCCCCCCTCTCTCTCTCTCACTCTCTCTCCCTCCCTCTCTCTCATTCTCCCTTACTGCCCTCCTCTCTCTCTCCATTCCCTCCCTTTCTCTCCCTTCCCTCCCTCTCTCTCTCTCTCTCTCTCCCTCTCTCTCACTCCCTCTCCCCTACTCTCTCCCTCTCTCTCTCTCTTCATCAAATGGACCCATATTGTGTGGCAGTTTCAGAAACCAAAGCTGAAAAGCTTCCCTTTCTTCAGTGGAGATCAGTAATAGAAGGACTGCAGTTTTACAACTCCATTCTCTTTGTGTGTGTGTGTGTGTGTGTGTGTGTGTGTGTGTTTGTGGGCGGGACTCAAACCCACCCCGAAGGCTACAAACTCCCAGCGTGGGAATGGAACGCTCTAACCAACTGAGCTAAAAGCCCGAGCTTCTATCTCAGCCGTTAGAAGGGCCAATGGAATTGGGTGATGAGGATTTACACGTACTACTGCCACGCTAGCCAAGCTAGCTGTCCTCCGTTACACATGTGCAGTAACTGACGTGCACTAACACGTAGCAGTAACAGGCGTTAGCATGCTAGCATGTGCAGTAACTGACGTGCACTAACAAGTAGCAGTAACAGGCATTAGCATGCTAGCATGTGCATTAACTAACATGCACTAACATGTAGCAGTAACAGGCGTTAGCATGCTAGCATGTGCAGTAACTAACGTGCACTAACACGTAGCAGTAACAGGCGTTAGCATGCTAGCATATGCAGTAACTAACGTGCACTAACACGTAGCAGTAACAGGCGTTAGCATGCTAGCATATGCAGTAACTAACATGCACTAACAAGTAGCAGTAACGGCGTTAGCATGCTAGCATGTGCCTACAGTAGCTACTTGTCTGGTAGGGGGACATAACTCAGCATGATGCATGGTGTCCTAGATCCATGAGTCTGCCTTTTAAAAATGTATATCTGCCAGCATATGGGAATTTAACATAGAGATATATTACTTACAGTTGCCTATGTTTACAAATATTTAAGTAGGAACATTTATTTATTAATAGATTATTCATTCCTAAAGAAAATTGTTGATGTGAGAGGTTGGATTTTCCCTCATTATTAATTTAAGCATTGAGATCAATTCCCAAAAGATGATTTATTCATTTCTCTTTTAAGTCAGCTATAGCATGTGTTTGTAAACATGTGGTTTCAACTGTATTTTTCTGTGACGGAAACCTAGTATTTACACATGGTTAGGTAATGGTTATATGGTGTTAACCTGATGCACCAAATACTTTCACAACATTTC
>JAODXP020000101.1:12500-20000 GCA_027497455.2 Sardinella longiceps | reverse complement strand
CTAATCTAATAACTAATCACCGTTCCATATGAATGTCTTTTAGAATGGTAACTATAACAACAATAAGCATCCTTGTAGATCTACTTTTTAACTGAAAATAGTACCCAAACCGGTACTAGTTGCATGTTTCTATTACGTTTTATACGCTTCTTAAATATACGAGAGATAAATACAAACGGGAGATAAGTGGGATAACAGGTTCTACATAAATAATGTCTCGGCGGAGGTTAACTCCGTCTCCGTGCTGCACGCGTCGCCGGAGTTCTAAACTCCACCTCGCCATTATTTCTGTAGAACCGGTCGCCTCGTCGGATGCTGTGCCTTAACAAGTCCTTTCTAACGCTAGTCTGTATGGAACAGCTGGCCCTGCTGCATGTAGTTTCTAAACTCTGATCTGAGTTGAACAGTTCCTTTCTAAACGCTGGTCGAGTCTTGTGTGTTGTAGGAGTCCTTGGAAGGCCGCAGTCTTGTGTGTTGTAAGAGTCCTTGGAAGGCTGCAGTCTAGTGTGTTGTAGTCTTGGCCCAGAGGGCTGTCTTAATTACTCTCCAGCGGTGGTGTTTGTGTTTGTCATTGGCAGATGAATGAGGCCGGAGCAACCCCAGCGTTTGCATTTGTGTGTGTGTGTATGTTTATGTGTGTGTTTATATGTGTGTGTGTGTGTGTGTGTGTGTGTGAGTGTATGTATGTTTGTTTGCATGTGTGTGTGTGTGTGTGTTTGTGTGTTTGTATGTATGTTTATGTGTGTGTGTGTGTGTGTGTGTGTGTGTTTGTATGTATGTTTATGTGTGTGTGTGTGTGTGTGTGTGTGTGTGTGTGTGTGTGTGTGTGTGTGTGTGTGTGTATGCATTTGTCATTGGCAGGTGAATGAGGTGGGAGCAACCCCAGCAATAATATTAATTCAGCCAAAGCAGCAGCCTATTGATCAGCAGTCTGGGCTGCTATAGGTGCATCTTCAGAAGGAGTTCACACACACACACACACACACACACACACACACACACACACACACACACACACACACACACACACGTGCAGTGATTGTGTACTGTAATTACAACCACCCCCTGGACACACACATACACACGTGTACGCACACACACACACACATAAACACACATGCTATATATACACGCTCACACAAACTCAGACACACCAGCAAACTCACTTACACTATACATATACATGCTCACATACACACACATACTCTCACACAACCACATTCCCAAAAACACACTCACACATACATACACACAGACACACAAGCTCAGATACACACACTCACACAAACCTCTGCAGGCTTACACACACTAACACACACTCAGGGTGTGAATGGTCAGTAGTTGGTGTGTGTGTGTGTGTGTGTGTGTGTGTGTGAGTGTGTGTGTGTGCAGGCAGAAGAGCAGGGATTTGCCCACCATTTAAGATGCCAGTGAGGCTCCTGTTTCCGGACTGCTAATTCGTCCCCAGAGTCGTGGCCAACCCGGAGCTCTGGTTCCGCAGACAAGTGGGCCGACCCGGGGCTCTGGTGTGTGTGTGTGTGTGTGGGCCGACTCGGGCCTCTGGTTCCGCTGGAGGCTGGCTCCTGTCACGGAGGTGGACACTGACAGCCCAGCTCCTCTGGGACCCACCCTCCTCCGGTCCTCCGGTTCTGACACACACACACACACACACACACACACACACACACACACATACCCTCCTCCGGTTCTGACACATACACACACACACACACACACACACACACACACACAGACACACTCCTCCGGTCCTCCGGTTCTGAGAGAGATCCAGCTCAGAGGCACAGAACAGACCAGCCTCGGCAGTGTGTGTGTGTGTGTGTGTGTGTGTGTGTGTGTGTGTGTGTGTGTGTGTGTGTGTGTGTGTGTGTGTGTGTGTGTGTGTGTGTGTGTGTGTGTGTGTGTGTGGCTCAGAAGCAGAGAACAGACCAGCCTCGGCCAGAATAGAACACCGCACACACCAGGCGAAACAGGAACCGCACCTCAGTCCCGCTAGATACTATAGCTCTGAGACGAGAATATTATTATTATTATTATTATTATTGTTATTATTATTATTATTATTATTATTATTATTATTATCATTATTATTATTATTATTATTATCATTATTATTATTATTATTATTATTATTATTATTATTATTATCATTATTAATAATACTACTACTACTAATAATAATAATATTATCAGTAGCACATCACACAGACCAGGCGAAACAAACTGCACGACAGCCCAGTTAGATACAACAGCTCTGCTGTGCTGACGAGAATATCATTATCATCATTAAAAAAAATATATATATAATAATAATAATAGTTGTAGTAAAAATAATAATTTGGTGGTTAAAAATTATCTGGCAGTTTGCTGGTTTTAAATAGTTCCTTTTAAAAATGCCCATGGTAGTGAAACAAAGAAATAGCTTGCTGAATTGTTTGTGTTGAGGGAACCTGATAATGATAATAACTACCTCTACTAATGCTACTAATTATAGCTTTTTATATAGAGAAGCTCTTTTCAAAATACACAAGGTAGTTTAACAAAGCAATGTTGTGTGTCGCTGATTTTTTTTTTCTTTTTTCTTTGGTGTTTAGGAGGAGAATATTAACGCTAACTACTTTTACTACTACTGCTACTAATGATAGCTTTCAATAGAGCTCTATTCAAAAGTACTCAAGGTTGGCCTAGCAAAATAAAGCTGTGTGTGTGTGTGTGTGTGTGTGTGTGTGTGTGTGTGCAGGTTTCATTCAGTAAGCAGTCTATTTAATTTAGTACCCTTGAGATAAAACGCAGCCATGGAAGAACGCCTCAAACATCCTTGTAACCACATCTCAAGGATGAAAGCCTTTTGTCGTGTTTACTTGTATTTATGTGTGTGTGTGTGTGTGTGTGTGTGTGTGTTTACGTATAGGGATCTAATCGATGATCGCTTGCTGCATTCATCTTCGGTAGTCGTGGTAACCATCAAATGACCCCTTCCTGCTCTGGTGACTGTTTCCAGTTCACTCCCGCTAATCTGTGTGTGTGTGTGTATGTGTGTGTGTGTGTGTGTGTGTGTGAAATCCGAGAGTAAGTTTCTCATCGTGATATAAATGGTGCCTTTCTCCTTGTCCTGTTGCTCTATAGCCGAGCCGATGTGTCCTTTGTACCTGGCCATTCTCAACACACACACACACACACACACACACACTCAAACACACACACTCCCCACAATGCTAATTTAATTTTAGCCAATCAGCCGCATTGATTTCCTTTCTGTGGGCTCTGAAATGTTATGGGGGAGTGTGTGTGTGTGTGTGTGTGTGTGTGTATGGGGGAGTTGTGTCAGCGCTAATGCGATTCAGGCTAATTTGTTGTTTCTCTCTGGAACTGACAGTCATTTAACATTTGGAAGCTTCCAGAGGCGGCAGGCAGGCAGGCAGGCAGCAGGGTTGTTTTTCTCAATGGAGAACTGTGCTGTTAACCTTACCCTTTCTGGCACACACACTCCCCTGCGGCCGCGGGAAACCACACACACACACACACACACACACACACACACACACAGAAAAACCACATGGAGTGGCAGACTGGGGGAGTGTGTGTGTGTGTGTGTGTGTGTGTAAGGATCACACAGCATTAGAAACTAGAGACTGATGTGCCTCTGTAATACAATCTCTCTGCTGAGCACCGTAGCTGTGGCAAAATAGCCGTGTGTGTGTGTGTGTGTGTGTGTGTGTGTGGGTGTGCCTGTGTACTGCAAAATAGCCATCTGTTAATGTGAGCCAGAGTAGAGACAGGCATCAAGCCTGCTGTTTCGATAAAAAGGAAAACAAAGCCAAAAAAAAAAAAAAAAAAGCGACCAAAACACAAACCCCATTTGCAGCCTCGACAGAGAGACAGAGACCGGAATGTTCTTTTTCATTTGCGGAATTCAAAATGGCCGCCGCGGAGCCCCCGCCGGGCTTGCCGTGGGTGTCGGCTGCTGAGTTTGGTGCTGATAGGCTTTGTCCAACGTGAAATATGCTGTGTTTAGGATCCACACACACACATGCACACACACATACAAACACAGACACAGCACACACACACACACACACACACACACACACACACACACACACACACACACACACACACACACACACACACACACACACACACACACACACACACACACAACGCACACACACACATAAACACACACAGACACACACTCACACACACACACACACACACACACACACACACACACACAGACAGACAGCTATGTGCCGCTGTGGCCTTGCCTCTGGTTAGACGCTCTCTCTGTTGTTTGATGTGGTGAAAACTCAGAATTAGCCATAAAAGACAACAGCGGATCGCAGCTCCTGCTGTCCAAAAACACAAGCCTGTTCTCATGGAGCCCACGTGGTAGTGAAGTGTGTGTGTGTGTGTGTGTGTGTGTGTGTGTGTGTGTGTGTGTGTGAGTGGTGAAGTAGCTGTTAGATGGGCTAAAGCCTCAGCAGGAAGAAAATTTAATGAACTTGCCAGCTCTGGCTCCCCGTCTCTAAGCTCTCGTGTGTACACACACACACACACACACACACACACACACGCAACTGCAACAGCAACATTTGTGTCACTTTTGCACTAAATGGAAATACACAAATGAAGGGGAAGTGGTTGTGAAGTAAAAGCAAGTAAGACTTGCTGGTCCCGTGTGTCGTACAAACGTACAAACACACACACACACACACACACACACACACACACACACACACACACACACACACACAAACTTGCTGGTCCCGTGTGTAAGAGTGGTAGTCATTAGTGCGTCAGGCCTGGTGTGTTTTGGTCTTTGTGCGTTTGGGGATCCTCGACTCACGCGTGTGTGTGTGTGTGTGTGTGTAAGTTGGGCCTCATGCTAATGGTGGTAAAGCTGAAGGAAAAGCTAGTTGAGGAGGACAGTGCAAAAATAACTGTTGCATTAATGATGACAGGGTCAGCTGGGATTAATATGGGATGTCTCATTACAATCTAGCTGTCTGCACCGCGCTCTCAGACCTCTCTGATCCCACACACACACGTACGCATGCATACACACACACACACACACACACACACACACACACACACACACACACACACACACACACACACACCACTCACTCACCACCACCACCACTCACTCACTCACTCACTCACTCACACACACACACACACACACACACACACACACACACACATTCCTGAGACTGTATTAATATCTCCACTGACGTGTTCATAACTTATCCAGGCTTTATTAGTAACTTTCACAGAAATTATAAATTATTCAATTTGTAATTTCGTCGAGATATCTTCAAGCAGCAGTTCTAATCTAATTACAATTAAAATGATGAATCAGTTGCTATCTGTAATTCAGAGAAATAACACTTATTGCTAATAACTTTTATTTTTAGACAAGACACTTTTTTATCCTTTAATGATTTACATGCAGCTAATAGTATTTGTAGAGACGGTAAATGTTTGACTAAGGTGCATAAAGTCAGTAGACTCGAAGCTTCCATTTAGAGTCTATTATCCATGGCTACCACCAGCTGGATGAGACTGGGCTGGCTGGCTTGCTGGCTAGTTTCTGTGATGATAAAAAGGGCAACACACACACACACACACACACACACACACACACACACACACACACACACACACACACAACCTTTTAAACTTTATGATCTGCTGGGGTGAAATGTGTTTTACTTTATAGCGTAGTAGAGCCCAGTGCAGTATTCTAGAGCAGGGTCTCCTTAGTCCTTAATATACCTGGCAACAGGAAATGGTAGCATTAGCATTTTATGTCATAGCACAGCACATAATATAGGCCTACCTTTTCAAAGCACAGTGTATCAAGCCTATCACTGCCACAGTAATTCCTACTGTAATAAAGTACAAAGTATCAAGCATAGCACTGATAATTCCTACAATAAAGCAGCGTAAGCCTAGCATTGCTAATAAAACACAGCGTATCAAGCCTAGCACTGCTAATTCTTATTGCAATAAAGTACAGCGTATCAAGTGTTGAACAGCGTAATCAAGTCTAGCACTGCTAATCTCTACTTTACTAAAAAGCACAGAGCATGAAGACTAGCCCTGCTTATTCTTCCTCTATATATAAAGCACAGCATATCGAGCTTAGCATTGCTAATTTCTCTGTGTATAAAGCACAGCATATCAAGCCTAGCATTGCTAATTCCTCTGTGTATAAAGCACAGCATATCGAGCTTAGCATTGCTAATTCCTCTGTGTATAAACCACAGCATATCGAGCTTAGCATTGCTAATTCCTCTGTGTATAAACACAGCATATCGAGCTTAGCATTGCTAATTCTCTGTGTATAAAGCACAGCATATCGAGCTTAGCATTGCTAATTCCTCTGTGTATAAACCACAGCATATGATCTTAGCATTGCAATTCCTCGTGTATAAACCACAGCATATCGAGCTTAGCATTGCTAATTTCTCTGTGTATAAGCACAGAGCATGAAGCTAGCACTGCTAATTCCTACTTTAAAAAAGCATAGCATATCAAGCCTAGCATTGCTAATTCCTCTGTGCATTAAGCACAGAGCATGAAGCCTAGCATTGCTAAATCCTCTGTGCATTAAGCACAGTTTAATCATGCCTAGCATTGCTAATTCTTTAGCGAGCAGTGTGTGTCAAGCATATAGCATTACTAATTCTTTAGCGAGCAGTGTGTGTTGGATTCACAAGAGTCAGCTTTAGTTCCTCAGTCAGAGCAGCAGCTCCGCTCCTCAGCGTTATTACAGCGAACAGGAAGGAGAGTCGTCTGTGGAGCAGCACGACACGGGAGCAGGACTGGCACACACACACACACACACACACACACACACACACACACACACACACACAGTCATCATCATCTGCTGGTAATTAGCGGGGATTGATTCCTACACCTAGATGATCCAGGAGGGATAATATGATAATTGTCTAACACATGTAATCAAAGAAGACTCTCTCTCCCCACACGGCTGTGAGTGATCCCAGTGTGTGTGTGTGTGTGTGTGTGTGTGTGTGTGTGTGTGTGGAGGTGCAGGAGCACAAGTAGCTGCTCGGTAGAAAGAGCACGGGTGACCCCGTAACAACACACAACTCGCTTGTCTGCTCTTAAATAACACTGTGTGTGTGTGTGTGTGTGTGTGTGTGTGTGTGTGAGTGAGAGAGAGAGAGAGAGAGAGAGAGAGCACTGGTGACTCCGTAATAACACACACATCTCGCTTGTCTGCTCTTTAATAACTCCACAAAAAAGGATAAAAGATGGAAAAAATGGCTGCAGATGAAGAAAAAATGGTGTGTGTGTGTGTTTGTTTATGAGTGTGTGTGTGTGTGTGTGTGTGTGTTTGTGTGTGTGTGTGTGTGAGTTATGGCCACAGAGCAGGGAGATGACATCCTTCAATTTGGAATTTTATGGGCGCATGTAAATAAGGCAGAGTGTGTGTATTGT
>JAODXP020000100.1:175000-176691 GCA_027497455.2 Sardinella longiceps | reverse complement strand
CAGACTTTAAGAGATATTCCAGACTATTTAAACTCATAGCCCAGAGTTCATACAGCCTGGCTAATGCCAAACTAAATAATCACTAGTGATATTTAGTCTGGCAAACACCTATTCATTTTCTCATAGAGGAAGCATGGTTTATGATTGTCCAGAGCCGTTTATCGGGTGCTACAACCGCATGAATCATAAGCGTAGCTTATAGGCAATCCCATATATAAGACCCACCAGATGACGTAAAATAAAATCAGGCGCGAAAAACAGCATGGGTACTCCCAGGCTAGTCCCTCCCCCTCTTCTGTGATTGGATCCCATACACAGGGCTAGAGATCGGCCATGGATACCATGCAGCTTCACAAGGCGAAATGAAATGGAGCATGCAAGGCAGCATGGGTACCCTGAGGCTAGAATTGACAGGAAAAGGAACAAAACACGTGACTGGGAAAGCCACAAACCACACTGCGATCGATCGCTCGATAGATAGTAAGACATATTTATTTATCCAATTCAGGCATAGCATCCATAACATGACATTCATATGACTTAAACACATACACAAAAAATACACAGATAAAAAATGTTAATACATGAAAGCAGGCTCCCTGACAGCATGACAGTGGGGTGGGGACGTTTGTGATCAAGACATGCATCTGTGATTGTGGCATGTGTCATGTGCCCACCGCTGTGTCTGCAGTTTTTGCATACAGCTGTGCATGGATTGAAAAGCAATCTCTGGAACGCTTTAAGCATGAACCTTCCCAGGCATGTACGCACTGGTTTGTGAAGCTGTTAAAAACAGATTCATATGGCCCTGGAAAAAAAGGAAATAAAATAAAATAAAACAAGATTGAAGACCTGAAACATGATTTGGCATGTTGTAGCCTATGCTATCCTAAAAGAAAAAAAGACAAAAAGAAAAAAAGGA
The DNA here is from genome assembly GCA_027497455.2 of Sardinella longiceps. Lineage (NCBI taxonomy): Eukaryota > Metazoa > Chordata > Actinopteri > Clupeiformes > Clupeidae > Sardinella > Sardinella longiceps. The sequence continues at coordinate 175,769 of JAODXP020000100.1, read as the reverse complement.
AATAAAACAAAATAAGATGAAAGCCCTGAAACATGATTTGACAAGCAGTATGCTTGTTAAATCACCTGTGACTGACATGTGCCTTTACTCCTACAGTGTCTGGAGGTTTTGCGCACCACTGTGCACAAATTCAAAACAATCTCCAACATGTACGGTACTGTACTCTCTGCCACATTCACTGAAGGCGTGGCATGTGCAGATGTGTTTTAGCAAGCATGGCTGTGGAGTAGTTTAAAGAGATCCTATGCAAGATCCGGTGGCGTCATCCAGTAAGCTAAGAACCAAACAAAGCAGTTCATAAACGTTTCTGCCAACAATACTCCTTTTAGAATTGCTCAGACGATGGAGAAAGCCGCTAACAAAATGTATTGACAGTTGAATGCGCTGAGAAGGCACAAATCACGTAATTCAAACAGTAAGCTCCAGCTAAGCCATGTGACCTACAGTAGCTTGCTTGCTAACCAAAACAAATGGGGGGGTGGACGCTCCTACTGATCTTGCAAGGGTGATATCTGCTTCCGGGTGGCACGGACAAGCTCGTGAAGGGGCTCATTTTACTCCGGAACATATCAATTCCAATGAGTTCTAGGCAATGTATATAAAGGTGCAATGAATAGGAAACGTCAAAATTTTACCTAAATGTTGCAAGTGGGGGCTTTAAGTATAGAGTCTTACAGGGCGTTCTCACAACATATGTCCGTTGACGGATGACGGGGGAGGGGTCTGACGGAGGGGGGAGTCAATTCTCTCAATCCCCATTGGTTTGACG
>JAODXP020000100.1:150000-162500 GCA_027497455.2 Sardinella longiceps | reverse complement strand
TCTTTTTCTTTTCTTTTTTTTTAACTGAAAAACTTTTCCGAATGTCGGAATTTTTTCAGTTCCTGTCTGCTTGGCGAGCCTTTGTGGCGGAATGCTGCCGGCCAAGGCTCATAATAAAATGAAATAAATAATAAAAATAACTGAAGAAAAAACAGCTGTGGGATTGAGTAAAGAATGATTACACCCTGCTTACGCCAACACACTTAGGAGAAACAGAGAGAGAGAGAGAGAGAGAGAGAGAGAGAGAGAGAGAGAGAGAGAGAGAGAGAGAGACAAAGATGGAGAGAGAGACAGAGAGAGAGAGGAGGAGGAGAGACAAAGATTGAGAGAGAGAGAGAGAGAGAGAGAGAGAGAGAGAGAGAGAGAGAGAGAGAGAGAGAGAGAGAGAGACATTGAGATGGGTGGATAATCAAAAGCTAAACAACTCTTCTCTCCATCCTGCCCGGATTGCACCCAATAATGGCATCACTCCTCTCTACTGTTTACAGAGAGCAGAATGGCCCGGTGCGCTGCCAGACATATGGGAGAGGGAAAGAACAGAGGAAACATAAAAAGAGAAAACGAGAGACAGTGAGAGAGAGATAGAGAGCGAGAGAGAGAGAGAGAGAGAGAGAGAGAGCCAAAAGAGCTGCAGAACAGACTCTGTTTACATAGATTTGTTAAGAGCTTTTGCTTACCAGTGTGTATCGGGGTAATGTGCATATCTATAACAGTTCAGGAACAAGGCTAAACTCCCTGCTACCTAGCTACAGTAGATACTGTTTGAGAATTTAGCCTTTGTAAGATAAATAAATTGAACAATAAAAGTTGTGGTATGACTGCAACAAAAACAAAAACCCACACACAATATCTACAAAATACACACACACACACCAGCTTCGACTCTGCTAAACTCCCTGTTACATGTACTCCCTGTTAATGAACGCAAGCTTTCCAAGTACGCTGACCTGGCGACGGAGTGTCAGGAGGCTGGCTGGAAAGCCATTACATTCCCCGTTGAAGTGGGGTGTAGGGGCTTCGTGGGCTCCTCCACAGTCCGCCTGCTTCGAGAGATTGGCTGCACGGGAGCAGGGAGCCAGAAAGCCATCAAGGAGCTGGCAGAGGAGGCGGAAAAGGGCAGCTTCTGGTTATGGCTAAGGAGGAGAGATAGAGGGTGGGGGCAGAACACCTAGGGCATCAGCAGGGGGTGGCGGGTAGTGATACCTGCCATCGCTCCACCACCAAGAGATGTACTGGGGTTAAAGGAGCGAAACATCCGTGACTGGTGGTCCCCAGCTGATGACCCGCTCCTGCCCATAGGTGTATGGGGGTGTCAGTGTTGGGGATAACGCGTTACAAAGTAACGCGTTACTGTAATTTCGTTACTATTGTCAGGAACTTAATAACGTAACGCATTACAGTTCAAATTTCACTAACGTCATTACAGTTACTAGACTATAGTAACGTTCGTTACAGCGTTACCCACGATTTTGTTCAGTGACATTCAGATTAACAAATTTACATGTAAATCAGTGAGCTACCGGTAGGCCAACATGTCAAAACCGCGTTGTTTTTATTAGTGGCGCATGTGTGCCTAACTGGTTGCTGTGGTGGAAATTGATTGATTCAGTGAGAGGGAGATGGAAAAGAGAGAAGTCATGGAGAACACTGGCATCTTCGCCAACTGGAAATATTCGCATTATATTCAGGTAGTTGCCTGCAAAGGCAAAAACGTGTCGGTTAAGTGCTCGCTGTCCTGGTGATAAACAGCTTTCCACTTCTACACAGACAGCACTTGGCCAGACAGCATAGTCGTACAAAGCTGGTGGCTAAAAATCCCCATAGCCACCGTCCCGGTGATGAGACTGCCCCAGCACCCAAACAGGCGAAACTTACATCAGGAGAGGGAGGATTACGACAGGTAACATCGCAGGCAGAAATAAATAATCTAGTTGCAGCCTACGTTATGGAGGACATGGTTCCGCTATCAACAATAGAATCCCCCCAGTTTTAGGAGAATATTAAGCAAAATACCAGCAACGCGAGCTCCCATATCAGACAGAAAAAACATTTCCGAGCTACTTGAGCAAATGTTATGCTGTAATGGAATCGGATCTCAAAAAGATATTTGAGACCACAGAATTCGGTTCTACAACGGCAGATATATGGAGTGCTAACAAAAAAAGTTATCTCGGAATGACTGCTCACTGGATTGATGAAAACGTTCAGCGCGAGAAGGCTGCCATATTGCCTGTAAAAGGGTCAGGGGGAGACATAGGCTACATATGACGTTATAGCCAGCGAAATAGAGCAAGTTCATGCAAGTTATGGGCTAAAAGTAAAGTAACGAGTAAAGTAACAAGTTACTTTTTAAAATTAGTAACGAGTAAAGTAATGTCATTACAATTCAAAGCAGTAACTAAAGTAAAGTAATTAGTTACTTTTTAAAAGTAACTTCCCCAACACTGGGGGAGTACACTTGCATAGAGTGCACTGGTGGAGGTGCGTCAGGCAGCAATGCCCAGCAGGTATACCAACAACCTGTATCTTCAATATCAACCTGGAGGCATCCAGTGACTACTGCGAAAGGGCAGTTGGCGTCCAGGAAAGACTGGAAGACAGCCAGGAAAGACTGGATGACCGCAGGAAAGTCTGCATCTGGGGGTGGCAGGCTAGTTACCTTACCCACCGGTCTCAAGGGACACCCTAAACAACTACAAAGAAGAGTAAAGAAAAACAACCCGAAGGCCCTCCGAGAGGCGGGGTGGAAGAAGGGCCAAACCAGACGGACTCTTTGGCAACGACTGGAACGGACATAGGCAACGATAGTAGGATCATGAGAAGATGCAGGTGTGGATGGGAAAAGGTGACCACCTTCAGAGGGCTAAGGATTCACCAGGGAAGGAGGAAGTGTGAAGAGGGAGCCCCAAAGCAACATTGCGCTGCAGCTGCAGGTCAGACAAAAGGAACCCAGAGCCAGGTCACAAACCACAGAGCTGAGGGATCCAACGTTGCAGAGGGAACGCAGGAGGCAGAAGGAGGAGACATCGTGGTGGGCCCTGAGTCATCGGAAGGTGGCACTAATAACCACTCTAGAACACCATCAGACCCCAGAGCACCAGTACACCCATCCACCCAAGAACGAGGATCAAGGACGGAAAGGAAAGAACCAGGGCGGAGGCAGCCAGTTAAATGGCCAAAGGCGAATGAGACAGCAATTTGGCAGCAGCTGGACAAGGACCTCAGCATCATCCTCGAACACTCTTTGCGCGGACAGGTGGAGTCCAAGCTGAACAGTATTGGGGACATACTGTATGAGGAATGTAGAGGCAGGTTTGGGACACTGGCAACAAAGCAGAGCCCTGGCCCAAAGCTGAAGGGGAGGAGAGAGAGGGAGATTGAGGCACTGGTGAAGAGGCGACGTCACCTTCGAAAGCAGTGGAGGAAGGCGAGTCCAGAAGAGAGGGAAGGCCTGAAGCCACTGTGGGAGGAGGTGAAAAAGACCATCGCCAGCCTACGGAGGGCAGAGCGCATCCGCAGGCGCAGAAGGAGGAAGGAGAAGGAGAGAAGTAGCTTCTTCAGGAACCCCTACCAACATGCAAGAAGGCTGCTTGAGGACAAGAGGAGTGGAAAGCTGGAGATCAGTCAGTCAGAGTTGGAAAACCACCTGAAGGAGCTCTACAGCGACCCAGCAAGACAAACCACGCTAGGACCACCAGGGTATGTTCCTCGCCCAGCTCCGCCATCGCACCTCTTCGACGCTGCTCTGCCCAAGCTCAGCGAAGCAGCAGATGTTGTTCGGAAGGCAAGAGCAGCCTCAGCCCCAGGCCCCAACGGGATACCATATAAGCTGTACAAGTACTGCCCAGGGGTCCTGAAACACTTATGGAGGCTCCTGAGGGTGGCCTGGAAGAACCAAGTCATCCCAGCAGAGTGGCAAAGAGCAGTCACTGTCTTCATCCCGAAGGAGGCGAACTCCACCACCATCAGCCAGTTCAGAAGTATTGCGCTCCTGAACGTTGAAGGCAAGATCTTCTTTGCCATCCTTGCCAAGAGGTTGACCAGCTACCTCATAAACAACGGGTACATCGACACCAGCTGCCAGAAGGCCGGAGTGCCAGGCTTCCTAGGGTGCGTGGAACACTCAGCAGTGATATGGGAGCAGATCCAGAGAGCAAAAAGAGAGAAGAGCGACCTGCATGTGGTGTGGCTAGACCTCGCCAATGCATACGGGTCAGTCCCCCACCAGCTTATCGAGTTTGCCCTGGACTTCTTCTATGTCCCCATCTGCATTCGTGCCCTGGTGTCAAGCTATTTCGCAGACCTTCAGATGTGCTGTACCCACCAAGATTTCACCACAAGCTGGCAACGACAGGAAGTTGGTATTGCCATGGGATGCTCAATCTCTCCCATCCTAGTCTAGTAGCCAACTAGGTGAACCCGGAAATGTTGAGTACACCAAAGTTTTATTGCATAAATGTGATGTATGGGTCCCCAGTATACAAAAACTGCCGGATGCTAATTTGCATATGTTGAGCAATTTTTTTAATTAGCATAATTAGCATTATTAGCCAAATCGCCCATTTTCACCACATATTTTGCATTGTATGGCCAATTTCTACAATATGTCAATGGTGATAGATGTTTTAGAGGGTGCTGAATTCATTTCTGACATCATCTTTTGAAATTATATCACATATCTATATTTATTTATTAATTTTAATTACTTTTAGACACAATTTTAGGTACTTTATGGTACTCACAATATACACAATAATAATCCTGCTCCTCACCTAGAAATCTCTCCACTCCTCTGCCCCACAATACCTCTCTGACCTTCTCCATCCTGACTCTAAGTCTAGGTCTCTGTGGTCCTCTGCCAAGGACCTGCTCTCCATCCTCCGTCCCAGACTATGGACCATAGGGCACAGAGCCTTTTGTGTTGCTGCCCCCACTCCCTGAAATACTTTGCCACCCAACATACGCCATGTCCCCACTCTGACGTCTTTCAAAAAGCACCTCAAAACACACATGTTCACTGTCAGTCACTAACTGACCCATCCCCCCACCCCCGTGGCCCCTCGTGGCGATATAATGTTCGGGATCACTGGCCACCACCAAAAACCACACACACACACACACACACACACACACACACACACACAGCCTCTAACATACATTCAGAACACTGGCCACAACACCCCCTCCCAACATACACCCCCACATCATCACCATGTCCTCTTCCCACATATAACAGCACACTTTCCCATCACACTTTCCCACCCCTTATCAAAAAATATTCATCCATGTCTGTGCAGTACTTTTCAAGTTATCTTTTACAAAACACATATACACACAAACACACAAAAACACCAATACTCCCATTATCATCTCCCCTGGCACCTTCATGCTGTAGCCCCCCACACACACAACACACTGACTTATCAGGAAGGTCCCTTTAACATTCATACATCACACTGCTCCACCACCTCCATCTCCCTGCCTTCATTGCCCCCCCACCCCAACACACACACACCCACGCACACACAATCACATCAGACAGCCGCATTGAGCACACTGCCCACCACACAACCCCCATCACCACCCCCTCTCCTCACATACAATAGTACACCATCACCATGTCCGCCTCGCACATATAAGAGCATACTACCTCCCCTTGTCATCCCCTACTCCCTCAACATGACTTCTGACAGTTGGGTTAGCGCCCTGAGCCAAAGAAATGCTGTATGCTCCTTGTTGGTGCCCCCTCCAATCCAACCCACCACTCACCAATCCATCAACCAGCTAAACCATCCTATGCAGCCCCATTCCCTCCCTTAAATAGTTTCCTTGACAATGAGACAAATGCAGATTAAAACATAACCTCCTTGGTGGAAGTTATTACTGTACATCCCATACAAGACAAGGCCCTATCATCATCTTTTCAGACACTTCATCCCTCTCTTTGTGTGCTTGGTGTTGTGTGAGTATGTCGCCATGTAGGCTATATAATTTACTTTGCAGGAACAATAACACAACATCGCACATATAAAGAGAGAGATGAAGGTATATGATGACAGAACAGACAAGGACAGTAGCCTGGGTGTTTTCAAGAAATCCCAATTAATATGTATTGTACAGAGGCAGGCTCCAAGTTGCAGTGGTGATTTTGACCAGATATTTTTAATAACTAAGGAAATCCACACACAAATGATCTGAATGTTACAACCTCCAAAATAGCAGCAGGTGTAATAAAGTGAATTAGCAGGGGAAAAGTAGTTATCCAAAGTAACTACGCTTCTAAGGAGGAACATTGTTCCACTGTCAACTGAACACATGCAGAACATTTTGCAGGTTTCCTATTCTGGCAGTCAATATGAGTCATGGTGTTGGAATATACTGTATATTGCTTTCTCAGTAACAACTGTAGGCCTACTTGTTATTCACAAAGAAAATTTGCAAGGAACTTCTGTAAGTGTCCAAGTGATAGCAAAGTGATGTGCTGGAGGCATCTGTGAATAGATGTATTGATATGAATTTGCCACAATAGGGTTGCAGATATGGAGACATTCTTGTAACACACATTAGCCTACCTGGCTGATATTGTTATGCAATAGGAGGCAGAATTACTGTCAAATTGTATTCAAAGAGTGGGTGATCTCTTGCATTTTCTGGTCTTGGTGTAGTGTTTTTTCTTTGTGTGTCCCTTGCCCCCTGTTAATTTTGCTACTTGTGCTTTGTCATAGACACACATACATTATTTTGGGGCTCTAAAGTTCTGATTTCTTTAGACCAGGGGTGGGGAACAGTTTTAGTCTGAGGGCCACATTGACTTTGGCAAAGTAAGCGGAGGGCCACACATTAGATGACTGCAATTAAACATTACACGGTTAAATGGTACAAATGAATTTGACGCAATTATTGTAGACTACAGCATAATAAAAGCTGCCTCTACCATACAGTCTTATAAATCGGAAAATGATTTGCTGTGTTTGACAATTTTGTGACACAACATACAGCTCACTTTTGGTCCTGGTAGACTGCTTTGTAAAGATACTCTGCCTGGCAGTGCAGAAAAATTTAAGGGCATTATTAGCATGTTTTATATTGAAGAGTTTGCTAATATTGTATTCTTTGAAGACAGATACTTCCCTGACATTTCAAACAGAAAACCTTTCAGACACAAAATAGTAGCAAAATATTTTGGTGTCCATTCTTTGTTAGATACTCAACTGTCAGAGACAACTTATCTCTTCTTTACTGTACTCATCTTGAGGTTTTTTTCCCTTTAAATCGTATGGGCATTCTGGGGAGCCACATTGAAGCACAGTGGGGGCCACATCCGGCCCCCGGGCTGCATTTTGCCCAAGTGTGCTTTAGACCTGCATGTAGATATCTTTAGTTAATATAAAGTCTAGTCACTTTCATATGAGTATTCCAATCAGAAATATGTACTGTATACTGAAAAAATGTTGATGTGATCAATACTTTTTTTCGCCAATGTATGTCAAATATCGGCCTTGCTTTTTCTTCCAGAAATGTATAATATCCAGCCTAAAAAAGATTCAAAACTATTTTTAATTTTCAAAAGTAGTAGGAGAGGGTCACTACATTTTGAAAACAATGCATCAACATTCACAAGAGCAATATCTATTAAAAATACCTAAAATTATGCCTAAAATTAATCTAATTTTAAATTTATTTAAAATAAATAAAGATATGTGATGTGAGATTAGAAATGATAATGCCAGAACTTAAATCAGCATCCTCTAAAACATCTAAAACCATTAATATATTGTAGAAATTGGCTATACAATGAAAAGTATGTGGTGAAAATGGGCGATTTGGCTAATAATGCTAATTATGCTAATTAAAAAAATTGCTCAACATATGCAAATTAGCATCCGGCAGTTTCTGTATACTGGGGACCCATACTTCACATTTCTGCAATAAAACTTTGGTGTACTCAACATTTCCGGGTTCATAATGGGGCTCTATGGGCTGGCTACTAGACTATCCTGTTCGTTACAGCCTTCGAAATCATCCTAATAGGGGCAAGGAAGATGGCGGGAGGGGTGAAATTACCATCAGGACAAAGGCTGCCACCGGTGAGAGGCTATATGGACGATGTCACTACCATCCTCCAGACAGCAGCATGCACAACGAGACTGCTGAAGAGGATTGACGAGCTTGTGGGCTGGGCAAGGATGAAGATCAAACCTGCGAAGTCACGTAGTCTGTCCCTAAGGAAAGGGGTCAGGAGCGACCATACCATCTTTGTCGCAGGTGGCGAGGAGATCCCGTTGCTGGCTAGTGAACGCGTGCGAAGCCTCGGGCGGACCTACACGGCAGACCTCTCTGACAAGCAGATGGGGGACGCAGTGAGGAAGCAGCTAGCCGACGGCTTGGCAAGGATCAGCGAGAGCCAGCTCCCTGGCAAGTACAAAGTATGGATGTACCAATTCATACTGTACCCAAGGGTGATGTGGCCGCTGAAGTTGTGCGAAGTTCCCTCATCAGTGGCAGAGAAGATGGACAGGTCAGCAAACTTGTTCATCAAGAAGTGGCTGGGACTGCCAAGATGCCTTTCAGACGTGGGGCTTTTTGGCCGGAACACGCTGCAACTGCCCCTGCGATCCATCAGCCAGGGATACAGGCAGGAAAAGGCCCGGCTGGTGCTTGAGCTAAGGGATTCCACTGACCAGCTAGTAAGAGCAGCTGGCTCCCAGGTACGAACAGGGAGGAAGTGGAAAGCCCAGGAGGAGGTCGACAAGGCCATCACCAGGTTAAAACATCGGGAGGTCATTGGAAGAGTCCAGGTGGGTCGAGCAGGGCTGGGGAAAGGCGAGGCCCCCTCTTCTGGACCAAGTAGTCAGGGGGCCAAAACTGATATTGTAACTTGTGCGGACACCTCAGGGTAAAAGCTGACAACATACATAGTATTAATATTTGACCCCTTAACATGAAATCTAGCTAGGTTGTCAGCCTGGAAAATGATTTTTTCTCCATTTTATGGCTGTATTCTTAAAAGTGGCAAAATCGGATTTTAACTCTTAATTGCTTCCTTGATAGGCCTAGCCTACTTGCAATATTATCCAATTGATGTTCAAACCAGACCTTTACAAAAATGTATTTCAGTCTACCAAAGGAGTACTGCACCACTTTGGTCAGCCCGGTTATTTTATGAAGCCTGAAGCAATGGGTAGAGTTAAGGTTATTGCAACAGGTGTTTTCATAGAATAGAACACCAATGTTCTTCTATTGGCCTCAAACAAAAAACTAAAATTCTAACACCAAAGTCTGATGGGTTGTAAAGTCTGTATGGGAGTAAACCTGATGAAGTGACACACGCGAAACGCATTGTTCACCTGAGAAAATAAAATCAGCAAAACCCAGTACTGTGTGCGGTGATCTGATTCTTTTTGGATATTCCAATATGATATCTTATCAATTTTACACAAATAATAGCCATATGTCATGCTTTTCACCAAACTGTATGTTTATATGCCAGTAATCTACAGACAAGTGAATAAAACTGCAATCAACAGGCTCAGAGCCTCAATGGAATTATAGGCTACTCTGAAATGTCCGAATGATACTGGATATTTTAAATAGTCGGCCGCACAGAAAATCCATATAGAACTGCTCTCTCTCCTGCACTGTTCACCTTGAACACCACAAACATCAAGTACAACTCGAATCATGCCATATGCAGACATTCTTTGATGGATACTCCAATTATTGGGTGTCTCAAAGATGGACAGGAAGAGGGAGTACAGGAGCCTTGTGGAAGACTTTGTGGGATGGTGAAGGACTAACCAGCTCTTGTCTCAGGGACTGTGCTGTCCAAGTGGTACCAAGTTTGACGCAAAGCTTGAACAGATCACCGGATCTGTGTAAAGTCCCCTTTTGCTATAAAAGCACCACCATTATCCCGAAAAACCCTCCATCATGGGATTGAATGATTACTGACCTGTGTCCTAAGTCCAATGAATGTCTAGTAATGCCAAATCTAAAGTCACCAGTTGGATCCCCTATAGTTTGCCAACAGGAAAGTGGGAGTGAACGTGACTGCATTTCAATCTACAACACATTGAGCAGACGTGCCTATGCTACCATGTCGTTTGTGGAGTTACCATACCTAAAATCCTTACCATCTGCTCATAGTATCTCCTGTCATCTGTCAGTGGATCTCCATTCTCCATCTTCCTGACTGACATGAGCCAACATACAGTAAGCAGCTGGGAGATATCATATCTGGAACAATGACAACCAGCACTATGTGTCTTTGCCCTACTGCTGTTCTCCCTCTACACAAATACCTCTAAAGACCCAGCTGTCAAGCTCCCACAATGTGCACACCATATCAACATCATTGGGCTCATCCAGGATAGTGATGAGTGTATCGCCATGTGGATGGATGATAAGTGATTTGATGCCGACAATACAACCTAGAACTCAACATTATAGCAGTGTACCTCTGGCATGAACCACTAGTGGGCCGTGTGTGTCAGGCGGGGCACAAGACATGTCCTTGCGATTAAACAGTGGGCTCTCAAGTTTCTGGGATCCATCATTTTCCAGATGCTGAAGTGGGAGAATGGCTTCAACAGTAATTCTCAAAAAGGCCTATTAGAGTAGCCTGGCACGCCCTCCCAGTGATGTAACACCTTCGGCATTGCTGTCGCTGGTCTGGCCAGCTGCTGATCGGGCAGGACTTCTGAATTCCCCAAAATGGGGGAACTGCTTTGAGCAGCTCCAACGGCTCTCAGTCTTGTTCAAGCAATTCCCTTCGCGTCACACACGTCAGAGGAAAGAGTGGTGTGATTGGTTTTGCTTCGGCACAGCATTTTCTAACATCGACCAGTAGCAAACCGAGGCATTTGAGGGAGGCGGGTCAACCATGCGCTTTGAGAAATTTTGTTATACGGGCTCTTGGTCAGACCAAAGTCTATTAGAGCTTTGAAAGTCAATGGCAATCAGGCTACTATTAGAGGTACTTTCTATGAAACTTCTACAACTTCCAGATTACTAGCACATTAGTCTGGCTCCTTAACTACTGTGCTAGCACTGGCCCACATGGCTTACCACATCAGAGATACAGGAAAGTCATTGGCGCTCCTACTAAGGATTGTCTATCTTTTTATTATTATTAATTACTCTAGATGCTAATGTGTGTTATCTTCCCCAACCATGTTAAATGTCCAGTATGTCTTGGAATTTTCAGAGTGGTCTAAAATTCCATTGAGGTTCAGAGCTTGTTCATTGCTAACTTGTTGTGAAATCATCACAGATTCTATGATTCTGGTTGGATTTTTAGGATTATTTATGTGTAATGAGTATACTATTTAGTGAAAAGAATGACATTGACTACTGTAAATCATTTTTCGCATTTTCCTGATAAAAATAAAGGGTGTTTGGTCATTTTAATGTCTGCACCCTTTATTATTTATATTATTGATATTTCTAGCAGAGCAGACCCTCCAATTATTGGTTCTTAGGGTCAAAGTTAACAGAAAAAAAGAAAATAAAAAGTATAAGACAATGTCAAGTTCGACACATTTTCTTGAGCTTTCCAGACTATGGCTCCCTGACAAGATAGGGAAAAGTTCTAACCCTACCAGCTGTATTGTTTGAGTTTATTGAACATTTTCTCAAAACCCTCATTTGTTATAAATATCTGCCATATGACCAAACAGTTATTTTATTTCTAAAATAGTTATTAACTCTAAAGACCTGAGAATTGTGATAGGCCTATGTCAAATAAATATAATTGGTTTTACAGTCTGGTAGTTGAATTAAATTGGAACCAATGGCTATAAATTTAGATTTCCGCCTGCACATTAAAGTGCTAAAACCTGTGCAGTGTTGCCTGGTCTCACACTACAAAATTTAAACTTGGCATGACTCTGTCCCCTAGATAGGGGTAGTGATTGATGGAGGTTTTAAGCTACTATCTTATGTTTCCAAGCTGCTATTCACTTTAAAATGTGGTTCCCTTTAGGCGGAGATTGATTTTTACATGTTCTAGCTCTGTCTTCTCCAACAATGTAATATATATTTTCATTATGACACATTTACAGGCATCCCATAAGTGTAAGCTTTCATTGGATACCAAGTTTATGTATGTGGCCCTTGTGGTTGTGGAGATATTCAACATTTACTGTATGTATGTTGTGTTGAACAAAAAAACTGAAAATTGGCATAAAATTGCTTCCAAAAGTCATAAAAATAATTTTTCAGCCTGACAACCACCCTAGTATTTCACCTATGGGTGCCTTCTAACTAAAAAAATAGGTTGTCATCTTTTACCCCAACATGTCCACAAAAGTCTTAACGGAAGCACTTTTCAGAATTGGCCCCCTGACTAAAGGCCTCCAAGGAAGAAAGAAGAGCCATGGTGGTGGCAGAAGTGGCAAGGACAGAGCAAGATCGGCTACGTGTCAAAGCGGTGTCGCAAAGTCGTCAAGGAGGCTGGATGACGTGGGAAGGGGTCACAGACAGGTCCATGTCATGGTCTG
>JAODXP020000100.1:105000-142500 GCA_027497455.2 Sardinella longiceps | reverse complement strand
GGCTTATGGCTAATGCACCTGGCTAATGAACAAATGGCTTAATGACAGGTCAGAGACTTGCCTACTGTAGACTTTCTGGCTACTTCTAGGGTTAGGCTTGAAGGGCTTTGTTTTACGTTAGCTGTTGAGGTGTTATCAAAGTATGAATGAATGAGTGAATGAATGAAGAAATGCATTCCACTCCCAGTATTATTGTGGGCTAAGTTAGCTTTGCGTTTGGCTAACGTTATTACTTATCCATTCAAAATATCATACTGTGTCGCTCTATACCAACAAGGATGTTCAACTGTCTTCCCGAGAGAGCATTTTGATAGATAAGAAGATTGTCTGTCTTAGCTGAAGTGATCTAATTAGGTTATCAGATACCTAGACCAATGAATAGGAGAGGATTTTCTCGAGTAACGTTGAAGTTAGGCACTATCAGATGCCTAGACCAATGAATAGCTGAGGATTTTCTCGAGTAACGTTAAAGTTAGTTACTCATCTAATACTAACGTTGGTTAGTGTTAGATGAGTAACTAACTCCAGGCACCAACTCCAGGCCACTACTGCAATTCAATGCAGTTCAAGAAGATATAATACAATGTCAACAAAATATTAGTGTAAGCTATTTTTAACAGGTTTAAGTTAGTCCTGGCCTGGGTTTCTCTAAACAGTCTGTAGATCTGTGCCAAATCCATGCTAATGTTCTGCTCAGATCCACACCCACTGTGCGTCTGGCATGGAGGATAATGTAATTACACATTTACTAAGATCTGCTTTCTGCCTTGCCTTCCCTCATGATGTCTTCTTTTATTGAATCTCAGGAAGGAAAAAACAGAAGGTAGCACAGGACAGAGCAGGCATATCCAGGGTAAGTTCACACTGAAGGTGTTAATACACACAGAGAGTAACTGATGCATTTTTTTGATGTTGCAGTAAAAATGTATCAAAGTAAAAGCTAGTACATGTAAGTAATGTAATATTATCTTATAGAGAAGGTTGATTGCCGTGTGCTGCTTGTTTGAGCAACCATACAATGAATCTTACAGTAGCATTTTGTTGATGAGAAACATGATAATGTCCTGGCCAGAAATAGATGGGAGAGAGCATCATATATAGCCTGACATAGCCCGACCATAATACTGCTGTTCATCCGTATTCATGGTCTGGAGGTTCTTTAACCTGACGCGATTATACTGCGGAGAGGAGGGCATTCTCTTCTGGTTAGAAACAATTGGACAGCTCGCCTAATCAGCTTCACTTATTGGCTGGTAGACTCTCTACCGATATAAACACGCCCCAGAGGACCGTTCCCAGACCATGGATACGGATGAACATTCGCATTGTGGGCGGGCTATGTCAGGCTACATCATATATACATCCTTTCTTAGCTTGATGCTCACCTGCTATATTTTATATTAAATGAGCTATATGTTTTACTATTACTATTACTCAACATCCTAGGTACTGTATATCATCACAACCTGTTTTGGTGTGTGCTCGCGTGTGTGTGTGTGTGTGTGTGTGTGTGTGAGAGAGAGAGAGATGCTCACCTGCTCTATTTTATATAAAATGAGCTATATGTTTTACTATTACTATTACTATTACTCAACGTCTTCACAACCTGTTTTGGTGTGTGTGTGTGGTGTAGTTGCCAGACCTCAAGGATGCAGAGGCTGTTCAGAAGTTTTTCCTGGAGGAGATTCAGCTGGGAGAGGAGCTGCTTGCCCAGGGTAAGATCCTCCTCTTCCTCATCCTCCTCTTCCTCTTCACAACACTTTTTCCCTCAGACACACATTTAAAGGAGAAACCTCGTGTGATAAGGACCGCAAGGACATTGCAACGTCATTAAAAGTTCAAACATTTGCTGGGGAGAATAATTTTGATGTTTGTTTTAGGGATGCAACGGTTTTCTTTTTTTTTTCTTCTTCTTCTTTTTTTATCGAACCGAACAATATGCCCTCTACTGTTCAATAAGCTTTCGTGAACCGCAATATTTTGGTTTATCATTAAAATATGAAGCTATGTAGCTCCTTAAAACTTGCTCATGCAGCAAGCCATCATGAGCCCTGCAATGCATGCTGAGCTCTAGAATCTTCAACCAATCAGCATGCTTTTATCAAATAAGCTCCACCTGGTTAATGTGAGAGGAATTTCTCTCACTCACTCATGACAGATGGTGATAGAGGTGGGCTAAAAGCTACACTCGGACAGTACATTATTAGCCCATAAGACTTGCTGCTGTGGTAGAATTTTGTCCAAACTGATTTACAGAAACAAAGCAATCAGTAATGTAAAATGCGTCTGATACAACAGTTGCTATAAACCGGTTGTCAGTAAATAACGCTTCCCACTCGCCCAAATTCGCCTAGGCTACCCACGAGTAGGCCTAGCCTAACCTAAAATTTTATACAAGTATTTATGTCTAGGGTATAATGCATAATTTATTTTGCGAAGAGTTACAACAAATGTCGAGTAAGATAGTGAGATAGCTCGGGTGTAACAGGCTGAGCATTTTGCAGAAAGACGTCCTCTGTTCCTCTCGTCCTCGGCTATTTGAACATTAACATAAATACCCTGGTTGAAACAAACTCGATTAAAACTTGCAAAGCACTAAATGGCCAAAGACTTTTCATGGCAGCCATGACATGTACACATATGCATTGTCTACAGGAAGTAAATGCTAACCCTTCGAATGCACACACAAACTAATGAAATTGTGCACGTGACCCTTGTTGCTCTTCCCTTACATACACACACACAGGTGACTATGAGAAAGGTGTGGACCACCTGACCAATGCCATCGCCGTGTGCGGTCAGCCTCAGCAGCTGCTGCAGGTGCTCCAGCAGACGCTCCCACCGCCCGTCTTCCAGATGCTGCTCACGAAGCTGCCCACCATCAGCCAGGTGAGAACATGGACACACACACACACACACACACACACACACACACACACACACACACGAAAGCAAAACATATAGACACACACACAAGGTCAGATGCAAAAGCTTCGAAGTGCCATTGCAGTTAATTTATAGAAATATATTGATATAATTTTGATAAACTGTATTATCACTCCAAGTCACATTTTATTGATTTGACCTGATTTGTTTTTACTTGATAAAAAATGTTAAAATAAATGATGGATTAAGAAGCTTTCGAATCTGAACTCCTCACAAAGAAAAACACATATAGAAACACAAAACACAGACACACACCCCGAAGGAAGCACATATAAACAATCACACACACACACACACACACACACAAATAGAAACAATAAACAATCACAAACACACATACACACAATCACAGGAAGAGTCTCTTGCTCCCACACAACTACCTGCGGGCATGCTCTCTCTCTCTCAAACTTGCACGTCATTGTAAGTGAAATCACTCAGATATACGATGTCCCACAACTTGCATTCACCATGAAATACCCCCTAGCCCAAAACAATGTGCTGTTAACATGGAAAGACACAACCACACCCTACCCCAAGGACACCTGAATCTCTCTTTCTCTCTCACACACACACACACACACACTACACGAAACAAGTCAGATCAGCTGGCCTAATGCCCACAACGACCACCTACAATTACCAGTAAAGACCTTCTTACAACTCTGCAGAACACCCCAAATAACACACCTATTGATGTGGAAATCAAACCACACACCCAGGCCAGATTGCCCCTTCATTCACTAGGTGTATCCCTCCACCCACCCCAGGTTACACCTCCATTTACTAGGTGTATCCCTACAGCCCACCATCAGACACTTACCTGCACCCAGTTACCTCTGCTGATCTTGGAACAGCCTTGTGCTTTACTTGCTTTGATGATTGAATGGAGATTGGCTTTGTGTTAAGCACATAATGATGGTCCTTCGTAATTATGTCATTAACATTTAAAGGAAGTGAATTCAAGCATAGCCCTGTTGAAAGAGCTTGCTAAATGTGCTAGTTAGCGAGTGGAACAAAATAATTTGGTACAGCACAGACCGAACGCGAACGCAGAAGCGAACAGGCACTTTACACTAAATCAATGGGACCTGACTGTTGGAAACCGAAAGTAAGATCTGAGGTTACATTGACTCAATGTAAAGTGTTTCGCGTTCGGTCTATGCTGTTCGAAATTCTTTCATTTCATGCGAAATATATTGCTGTTAGAAGGCTCGTGCAGCAGGGCTATGCTTAAACTTACTCTGGTATATTCCTTTAAATATCCAGGTCAGGTAACATGTAAATAGGTTGAGTTTGGGTGTTAGAAAATAATAAAAGGTTGAAGATTTAGCTGGTTTGGTCTGAGTTGCAATTACCTCCCAGTACCTGCCATTACCTCGCATCTGTGCTCCATTGTGACATTCACAAGTAGCTTTTAGAATCAAATGTAATGTAATGATAATGTCAGAGATTCTCAGCTTAACTTCTACTTCCTGAGGAAGGTCAAGTGACCGAAACGTTGTGTATAAAAGTTTTGCTTGCGACAGTGTGTGAGAGTTTAAATATTACTCAAGTAACAGACCGTTGGTTATCTCCGAAGCACCTGTTGAAGGTGTGCAAAAAGTTAATTGACTTTGAACTCACCTTAACTTTACTATTGTCTTCTCGTCATGGTTTTATATCTAATGGTCAATTTTCTCCTCTCTCGTAGCGTATCGTCAATGCCCAGACCTCTCCAGATGATGACGTGGAGTGAAGCGCCATGTTGGATGTGTGTGAATCATAACTATTATTTTTTTTTAATATTCCCCTCCTCACCGCCCCAGTCTCACTCCCTGGCTCCCGAGGTTCACGGTCGGTTGTCAATCCCGCCGTCTCAGCCCCAATTCTTAAAAAAAAAAAAGTGTGAAAATGACGGCCAACGGAAGTGCAAGATCCAAGGGAATAGGATGGGCATGTGTTGCACCATGTACCATCCAGAGCTCCTGAATGACTTCCTTATGATATGTACTTGTTTCTATTCATTGTCAATGGGATTAAATACAGTATCTGTCGCTTAAATTTAAAGAACAATTGTTCTGACACAAATTGCCCAAGTCTCATCGCTACTGTTACAACTCATTCGTTGTTACAAGTGCTCCCTGATCCGTGTAAGAAGTTTGCCACTCTACCATATCAAGGTCTGATTTTGTTGTATGAGTCATTTTTGAAAAGAAAAGAAAAACTAGTCAACTGAACTAAGGACAAAACTAGTCAACTGAAGTAAAATTCTGTAATTCTTCAGTCAGCTTACACGCAGCATTGAAGAGTGTTAAGAGTTTCTGCCATAAGGTGTTGGATTGACCCTGGGGTTACCAGGGCAACTCTACGTTCACCATAACAGTTGTTTACATCCTTTTTGTTAGAGCACTCCGTGGCGACAACGACGACTACTAAGTACCGGTCACCGTAGTGACAAAATAGGAACACATCTGTGAAAAACGAAAACACAAAAGACTACATACTGATACTCGTCCAGCTGTTTGTACTTAAGTTATTTGTTAAAAAAACGAGACAATTTTTGTCTGTTTTCCACTGTGGCATGAAGGACTCCTACTGTTGCTGGGTCAGGGAAACATTACCCTGTTTTTATTTTTATCATAAAAAATAAAATAAAAGGAAAGATTGAGCTGCAACTGTTGCTATACTGTTTTTTGTTTGTTTGTTTGTGACATTTCAGGATCATTTCAGAACAGATGGTTAAACGTTTTAAATGTTTATGTTTGAGCACAAAAATAGTCCCAAGTGGAATCAATAGACAGACACTGAATAATCACTCTGTTAATAGAGGTTACTGTTACAACTCATCATGTGACCACCTCCTTACAAGTGAATGTCCTTTTTCTTTCTGGGTTTGGATTTCTTTTTCTGTCCTTTGTGCTTCTTGGCCGCGGGGTCGGCCATTTCCCCTTTGAACGTCGAAGGGGACGTCTTTTTCCCAGGATTCCTCTGGAAGGGCTTCTTGCCACCTCTGCCGGCTCCACCAACACCACCACCACCGAAACGTTTGCCTGGCGGACCTCCTTTCATTCCTTTCATGTTGCCCTTCCTCCCCCTGCCCTGGCCCTTTCCATCTTCGCCGGCCGCTGCCGATTTCCCATCTTTGTCTTTGACGGAACGTTTGACGCGGATCTTCCGCTCGCACAGCTTGGAGCTGTCCAGCTTCAGAGCCAGCTGCACGGCATCAGGGTTCTGCACAGATACAGAAACATCACAACTGAGTATTTGGAACTAGAGAACCTGTGTATGTTTGCTAGCTGTAACAAATGACAGACTTTGTTTTAATTAATTCACCAATACAATAACCTGCTCTGCCAAGTACAATTTAGAATGTAAAGGAATGTCACAGTGTAAAAGATGTTGGCAAGTAATTGGGGCATAAAAGGCCCACTGGACAGTTTAATATTTAAAAACATAACAGCATAAAAACCATTACGACTATGTAGCAAATAGGTTAAGATAATATGTACTGTATGTACCGTAACTTCCCGACTATTAGCCGCGGCTTATACATTGATTTTGCAAAATTTCTTCCGCCATGAGGTTAAAACGGGGGCAGTTAATATGGTGTTAATATGGTTTTGTTTTTTTAACTTGCATAAAACACTGTCCTGTGGCGCAGCTTATATGAGGGAAATTACTGTATGTATGTCCTGAATTGAGATGAGTGATTTCACCAGGTATAATAATCCCTTAAAGGAATGGTACTTTTTCTGATTGGTTGTCATTCTTTACTTAGATAACAGGAATGAGGCATTTTGGTTAAGTGCAGCGTTATTCAAGTCTTAGAATCCCTTTCTACTTTACTTAGAATAGACACCGAAAGTAAGTTCCAAAGAGTTGCTTCTGGTAACCTTGCTTCCATCTATGTTAGCTAAACTGAAAGGGGAAATGGTGATGCTATACAGAAAACAAGGACTGAGACAAAAGCTTTTCCCGTATGTTCTTAGTTCGGTGTCCAATTTTCTGAAGGGTGGACTACCCTTAATACTGTAGACTAACACTATGTCCTATCTGAACACGATGTGACTGGATGTGTGCAACAAGAAGAGTTCCATCACTTGTTTTCTATTGGAATGTCGTAACTGAATGCTACGCAATGCAGCGCGACTAGTTGCATTGCTTCGCGACTTTAAAAAAAAAAAAAAAAGATTTTTGTCGCTCAGTCAATTTTTATTTTAGTTGCGCAAGACGCATTGTTCAGCCAGATTGAAGGAGAATGTAACCAAATAGAACAGCATATTTAACAAACTATGTAGACAATGAACAGTCAATGCTTCAAGACAACCCGACAGTCGCTTTCAGTTAGGACACGGTGTTAGGTGACAAAATCCACTCACCTCAAACAGCACGTAGCCAAAGCCCTTCCCCATGCCGGTGTCTCGGTCTCTGATTAGTCTCACCCCTTCCACAGGACCACAGTCTTCAAAGTGCTGCCGTAAGGACAGCTCTGCAATGTCTGAGGAACACACACACAGGAGGGACAAAGAAAAGTTTACCAGGCATTATTCTGGAAGTGTAATAAGCGTGAGAAGAACTTGTATTTTGCACAGACTTTTTTCACTCCTTTAAATAAAATGTATAAATAAATCCACTGATAACTAGATTACAACTGAACAGTTTATGTACCAGGGGTGTGTTTCCAAAAAGCATAGTTGCTAACTAAGTTAGCTACTATGTTGGTTACAATGCAATTTCCCATTGACAACTAACTAAGTTGCTAACAGGATAGCAACTATGCTTTTGGGAAACACACCCCAGAGCTAAAATCCAGTTGAGAATATTTAACATAATGTCAGTGTTGTGGGAAAAGATTGAACTTTCAGACACACAGTCATAACTGTGTAATCACCACGTTAATACACATATAAGACTAGATGGGTCAGTTATTGTTGACCGTGAGAAACATACATAAGGATAACTTACCATAGGGTAGATTTCCAACAAATATAGATCGCTTGTGATCATGCTGAAAGGACAGAACAGAGAATGAATTTGAATAAATAAATATACTCCACAATATTATGAAACAATAACTTATGAAGTGCCCTTTGGAGCATACTAAGCTCTCAGAGCACATTAGGAAGTCAAGTGTGCTTAATGAACATACGTACTTGTTTGGAGACACTCGAGTCCACTCGAATATGAAAGTCTTTCTGAATCTCCAAGCCATTCCTGCATAAGATCAATAATGCTATGATGCACAGACCCATCACGCTGATGCTAATGCATTACATTGCTCAAAGATTATTACAACTGCATGAGGAAGACTACATTGCTGTACAGTATATGCACAGGATGCACATTCCAGAGGGGTACTGTACCTTGTCAGGGCATTAACTGCTCCTTCCTTTTCTTTGAAAACGATGTATGCATTGATGCTTTGCTTTTTGGGATGAATTTTCCGTCTGAGGGAAGGAAGAAGAACCAAGAATAAAAGGCCAGTTTTAAAAGTTGCTTTAAAAAAAAGATGTTAAAAAGCTGCTTAAAAGTTAACATAAGGCAAAACATTAAAAAAAAAAAATGCACAACCTAAAAAAAGGCATCAGTGATATCTTCGCAGAATAGGACATTTCAGTAACTTACAATACAAATACAACAACAAACATTAACTAGTACAGTTTCAGAGCAGCTGTTCACGTTTCACACGGAGATGCCATTTAATGCAACCCAATAACTTACTGAATGGCAGCTACTTTCCGAGACATGGTTGGGTCTTCTCTCACCTGCAAAATGAGACTATTATTTTACTTCAACCAATGGGCCAACATTTGATATTTTATTTAATATACATTTGTAACATGTAATCAATCATGCCAAATACGTACCACTGAACGGAACCTTATTGATTCGATGGCCCCATGTTCCTTAAAAATGGACCGAAGTGCCTATGCAAAAACAAAGAGAGAGAGAGAGAGATGTTATTTCAGCAGTCAAAGTGTGTGAATTCCTCATCTGCTGTTTAGGGTGATATAAGTCATTAGGCTTACACTCTCAATACTCAAAGTTCTGTGTGTCTGTTATATTTTATCACAAACTCTGCTTTTACCATTTATAATCTAAACTTAATATCTATATAAAAACGGTTCAGAAACCCAGGCGAATGGGTTACCTCTCTGGTGCAGCCGACAGGGAGATTGCCCACAAACACGGTCCTGCTCAACTTCACTCTCTCTGCGGCGCGGTCTTTAAAGCTTAATACTCTTTTAGCAGGCCTCTTATTTACGATGGCATCCTCATCATCGTCCTCGGGCTTGGGGGCTTTCCGTTTCGATGCCTTTGAAGCCTTTGGCACTGTGACGTCATCGTTGTCTGCGTTTTGTAAAGAACTTTCTCTGTGGATACAAGGGAGCAGGGCATAATCAGGACAGAACGATATGGAGGATCATCATACTACAACATCATATTAAAATACATAAACTTTGAGTGTTGGCATAGGCTTATAGAAAGGGAATGAACACACTCATTTGACGATAGGCTATTGCATAATGATGCAAATAGGGACACATTCTGTCATTCTCAGACAGGTTATTGTACAGTGACTACAGAAGTGCTTAAATAAGTTTGGATGTTTACCAATATCTGTGAAGTCACCTACCTGTCATCAAGTTTCAATTCTGCAGCTGTTTTAGGTTTTTTACTTTTCGTTGACTGCACCTTAGCAGGGACGGCTTTAGTGACTACTGGAGCATCTTCATCTTTCACAGGTTTCGGTTCAGGCTGAATCAAATAGATTTGAACAATATCAAACATATTTCAGAGAAAGAATGGATAAACAATGGTAGCCTATACAACCAAAACTTTCACAGGTCTGGGGTATTCTTGTCACAAAGAATTTCAAGTTTTGAACAGTCAATGATACCTTTGGTGCAGGGACGAACTTTACAGTATTGGTTGTTGAAGTAGTTGAGAATAATGCAGACAGCGATCCGGGAGCGGCTGCAGATTTGTTGGGAAACAGGCATCCGGACACTTGGCCCACGACATAACTGGCAGACTCGGTGCCAGCTTCGTCTGCATTGCTGTGCATAAGGACATTTGGGGGATTGAGATCAAACTGGCATCCAGGAATACAGCAATATAGCAATCAACATTTCGTATCTGGTTAGTGGTTAATGATTTGGTAGAGAATGCATAACCAGAGACCTTTCAAGTCAACCAACTCACCTCTTTTCAGCTGATTTCTTTTTCATGACTATCCACGAGTGTCGTCAAGACCGTTTTCCCACGGTCAAAGTTAAATGATCCCTTAATACGGCTACTTATTCCATATGATCTTGTTCGAAATGATAAATGAATAAAATCTCTAATAAGGTGTTTAATCGCTATGACCTGAAATCCATGCACCAAACATCCAAACACACGTTGTCCAAAAAGTCCAACGTAAGAAATGTACGGAGAGTACACACACCAGGCAAGAAGGGTTCCCAAACAGAACAATTATAGAGGTACATCAGCCGAGAAGTTCACAAACTATCGATTATATTTTTTAGAAATAATGAATAACAAATACTTAACATTATGCAGTTTAATCTAAATCATCACGTCATCGCCATCTTTCCTACCATGCAACTTGACTTCATGGTTGACTTCAGAACGGACAAAGTTCAGTGTTGGACTTCAAATGCGTCACTTCCTGTTATCAGTAGTTGACAGTGTACTCTGGTGTACGTAAATACTGCCTGGGTTACTGCCTACTGTTCTGGGTTAACGAACAAAAGAATATCCTAAGGATTTACATACAAGGTAAGGGGTAGGTATATTACATTTGGCCGGTAAATGTAAAACATGTATGATAATGGAGTTTTAAAGTTATTGGTATGTCTCAAACCAGTGGGTGGTGGCTGCTGGGTGAGATGAGTTAGCAATCTAACATCGTTTCTTGCTTTATTGCTGTTTTTGTTGCCGCAAAACTTAACGTTGTAAATGTTTTGAATAGTCAGATGGTTAGATACCTTAAAAGTACACAGTGATGATAACAGGCAACATGGACAGAATGTCGCTTGTCTCAACGTTAGGCTAGGCCTGGCCTAATCCGTAGGCTAAATCAATTCATTGTTGCAGCCCAAATTAATTTCCACAAACTCCAATCACCGTTTTCACTTTTAAAGAACCAGCTTCTATGCGAGTCAAGGACGGCGATCAGCCCACCATGGAAGAGGGGGTTCCAGCCGATGCTGTTGGCAGGCGAATAGCATGTGATGGGGAGCGAGCCACGGTACGCTTTGTTGGGACTGTGCCTCCGACAAAAGGTTTGCCTTGTTTGTAATACTAGAATGACATCCAATCATAGCAATACTGGGGAAAAAATAACTGTAATATTGCTACTTCTCCATGGTTTAATATGTCATGTCATTGATGGTAGGTGTGTGGCTTGGCGTGGAGTGGGACAATCCAGAGAGAGGCAAACATGATGGTTCACATGAAGGTGTCCGTTATTTTACCTGCAAGTAAGCTAGCAACATCACTGGACATGTCTAATAAGTGAATGCCAATTCTGCCCCAATACAATATTTGAAAGTGTTCATCAGTATCAAAATAACAAAATAATATATCCAGAAGCCTTAACTTTTCATTCTAGCAGTTTGCATGAACAGTATCTCTCAATTTGTTGTGAGTTCTGTTATTTTATGCCTGGAGATCCAAAAGAATATAGTTCAGGCCTAATTTAAAACATTCACCTTCCCCGCGCCCAGACATCCTACTGGCGGCTCGTTTGTGCGTCCCAAGAAGGCCAGCTTCGGGGTGGACTACATGACGGCCCTGAGGCAACGCTATGAGGAGGAGCGGGAGGGGGAGGAGTTCCAGATCTCCTCCGTCACACTGGTGATGGTGGGCTTCCAGAAGCTCTCAGAGAAGCAGAAGTAAGTTAGGAGGCCATTTGTTTTAAAATGTGATAGCTCAGATAGAATGTGATGAATAGTGGGAGAAATTAGATGGAGAAGGTGACTTAGGACTTAAAGGTGGACTCTTAAACCCATGTTCTTATGAGTACTTCTCTCCAAACAACCAACAGGTGTACATACTATTTCAATTCAATTCAAGAAGCTTTATTAGCATGATGTAATGATGTACAGTATTGCCAAAGCAAGTAAAGGTATTGTAACATGTAACAACGACAATAACATACATCACGTGTGTGTGTGTGTGTGTGTGTGTGTGTGTGTGTGTGTGTGTGTACATGTGTGTGTGTGTGCGTGTCTGTGTCTATATCCGTGTGCATCCGTGTGTGCGTGCCATATAACTTAGTGAGAATCACAATGTAATTAAAGCTTGATTGTAAGAGACTTCATTTTGCTCCTCTACCTTTGGGGAATATAAGTGTGTGAACTTGTACTTTTATATTACAATACAACTTGTACTTTAATGTGAACAGAGTTGAGAACCTCAAAGAAGTGGCCCTGAGGAGCTGTGAAGTTTGGGGCATAGCATCTGGAAGCGAGATTCAGAAGACTACTCCAGGTAACCTTCTGCAGGCACTTATTCTGCTGTTGTTGATTTTACTCAATGGCGTTTTTTTGCCCCCAATAGCACCTTCCTGCCTGTACAGCCACTAGAGGCACTGTAGAGGCACTACCTGTAGAGGCACTACCTTAACACTATTCCTAACCCTAACCCGCTCAACCCTCATGCTAATCCTAAACTGAGAGGAGTAGTGCCTTTAAGGCAGTGCTGCCTGGAAAGCACTGTTGAGGGGCAAAAAAGACCAAAGACCATTTGAGCACTTTACTGATGGCTAATGTGTGGGGATTCTGGTTGTGTGTTGAAGCTTCGAGCAGCTTTGTCTGATGTTTGGAGCCTTATTTGTAGAGGTCAGATTGAATAACCGACTGTGTGATTTACCTTTACACAGATGTAGACTTTCTAGATCTCTCCCAAAACCTTATTTGTAGAGGTCAGATTGAATAACCGGCTGTGTGATTTCCTTTTCTCAGATGTAGACTTTCTAGATCTCTCCCAAAACCTTATTTGTAGAGGTCAGATTGAATAACCGACTGTGTGATTTACCTTTACACAGATGTAGAGTTTCTAGATCTCTCCCAAAACCTTTTGTAGAATTCAGATTGAATAACCGGCTGTGTGATTTCCTTTTCTCAGATGTAGAGTTTCTAGATCTCTCCCAAAACCTTATTTGTAGAGGTCAGATTGAATAACCGGCTGTGTGATTTCCTTTTCTCAGATGTAGAGTTTCTAGATCTCTCCCAAAATCTTTTGAACTCTTGGGAGACATTGGCTACCATGACAGAACAGATGAAGGAGCTCAGGACACTTCATCTGGGGTAATGGACCTTACTCCTCCCATTTTTTCTCCTCTTCACTCCATCCTTCCATTCATCCTTTTCTCATGTTCTTTATGACATCTTACTTTTGTATTACTGTATGTTCTTGCATATATAAGCAAGTACCTACACCTTTTGAATCTGTTACATTATTTTTCACTTCAGTCCTTTAATTTACTTGTTTGTCCTTCTATCTGTGTTTCTGTCTACAGGTACAACAGGCTGACGTTGCCCCCTGATCCTTCAACTCTGACCCATGCCTTCACCAATCTCAGGGTCCTGGCTCTCCCTGGTTGTTGTCTCACCTGGCCTGAGGTTAACTCTCAAGAAAAAAACCCACTGATTTTGACTTGGTGTTAAACCCATTCTGAGTTTGCATCATGTATTGACTTATACAATGTGGATGGTGTTCATTTAAAGTTGTCAAATTGCATTATTTTCCATTGAGAAACAGTGTGGCACTATTTTTTATCAAGAATAAAACCCACTGATCTTGACTTGGTGTTAAACCCATTCTGAGTTTGCATCATGTATTGACTTATCCAATGTGGATGTTGTTCATTTAAAGTTGTCAAACTGCATTATATATTCCATTGAGAAACAGTATGCAACAGTTTGGCACTATTTTTTATTTATTGGGCAACTAGTTGTCTCATCATCCAAATCAATTTACACAGATATGATGACTTGATCGTATAGCCCTGTTTAAATCCAGCCAGTCAAGTAGTGATTTGTACTGATTTATGTAGTTGTATTAACCTCTTGTTTACCTGATGCAGGTGCTGCAGTGTGCTCGAATGTGGCCCGCCGTTGAGGAGCTTTACCTCAGTGAAAATAGCATCACTGACCTGCAACGGTGGGTCCTTTTTTTTTTTTTTTTTTTTTTTTTTTCGGTCGTGTTTTTATTTCTTGCCGTTTTTTTTTGTGTGTCTTGCTATTTGTTTTTTATGTGTTTTTGTTTGTTTGTTTGTTTGTTTGTTTCTAGGCCTGTCGATGTTCTACAGTCCTTAACCCATCTGGATCTCTCCAACAATTCCATAACTTCAGAAACAGTGACGAAAGTGGGTCAACTGCCTCGGTAAGGACAAAAAGCCAGTTTCAGTCGTTCAAATTTCATCTCAACATCTAATCCTCCCATACCACATGGCCTGACATACAGTAAGCACACCACACCTGGCACTTAAAGGACCCCTTTTTGTGTCCATCAAATATACCATACACAACTCAGAATCAGAATCTGATTTATCATAGCCATTTCAACAATATTACAACAGTACAGTTGAAAGGAAAATGTTTTGGTGTGCTTACAGATAACACGTTGTGTTGGCAAGGACCCGTATAATAAGCGAGATAATGTATTGTCCGCCGGTCATTATAGAAAAATATTTCCCTTGAGGACGAATCAGAGTGATGCTTTTTCCGGTTCTTCCTCTCGGGAAATATTTTTCTATAATGACCGGCGGACAATACATTATCCCTTACACAGTTGATAGGAAAATGTTTTGGTGTGCTCACGGATAACACATACATGTAGCAACATACACAACACAACCACATACAGTACAAGACATAATGCATTGCACAAGGAGTACAAAAATTAGTGCAGAGTAATATAAAGTGAGGTAGTTCATAAAGTGCTTAGTGCATGAGACATAACCATGACCATACTGGTGCAAACAGTGCTTGATATTATACCATATTCAAGTGATGTATAGCTTGGGGGTAAGTACTGTTTCTGAAGCATGATGTTTTACAACTCTATGACCAGAAGGAAAGCACCTCTGCTTCTTACAGAGACTGAATAACTATGAAAAGTATAATCAATACTTCTCAACAGCAGATTGTCAGGCTGGTATTTTATTGTCTACAGGTTGGACATCCTCAATCTCTCAAACACTGGCCTGACGACCATAGAGTTTAATGACGTCCCACCAGGTAAGCTCAAGCAAGCATCCATCTCTATTTCCAAGTCAGTCTTGTTCCAAGTTCAAGTCTAGGGATAGTATGTACTAAATACTTACCAGGAAAAAATTGTTCTTAAGGCTCCAAGACAGCTATGTTCCCTGCACTGGAGAAGCTGATACTAATGGACAACAAGATTGCAGAGGTAAAAAAAAATGAACTTGTACATAAATGTCAGATTTTTTGTTTGTTTTTAATTTATTTTTTGTCCGTGTCTGTGTTTTGTTGAATATACTTTACATACTGAATATATATTGAATGAATGAATATTGAACATGCTGCTAATCATATTTACTGTATTGTCAAGCTCTCATTTTTATGTCTCTCATCATCTTCCCACTCTTTCTTCTTTCTTTTATTCTTTCTAACACCTGTCATAACCCTCTCTCTCTCTCTCTCTCTCTCTCTCTCTCAGTGGCGTGTGTTGAATGAACTGGAGAAACTAGCATCTCTGGTGCAGCTGATGCTGCAGAGGAACCCCGTGATGGAGAGTGAGAAGAACCCACAGACGGCCCTCCAGCTCGCCATCGCCCGTGTGGGACAGCTCAGCAAACTCAACACCTGTGAGGTAGTCTCTCTCTCTCTCTCTCTCTCTCTCTCTCTCTCTCTCTCCCTCCCTCATAGGGTTACTTTACAGTGCCGGTTCGTTCCCGGTCTGTCTATCTATATCTATCTATCTATCTATCTATCTATCTATCTATCTATCTTTATATCTGTCTGTGTGTGTGTGTGTGTGTGTGTGTGTGTGTGTGTCTGTCTCTCTCTCTCTCTCTCTCTCTCTCTCTCTCTCTCTCTCTCTCCCTCCCTCCCTCCCCCCTAGGGTTACTTTACAGTGCTGTGGTCTCAGACAGTTAGTCTAGTTCCCCGTCTATCTATCTGTCTGTCTGTCTATCTATCTATCTATCTATCTATCTATCTATCTATCTATCTATCTATCTGTCTGTCTGTCTGTCTAGGTGGATGGATTAGTGTAAGTGTGCGCGTGTGGAGGTTGGAAAGAATGCCAGTCTCCGGAATAAACCATGTGTTCGTTTGTGAAAATATAATGTTAGCTTTTTAAATATCAAAACAAAGTCAGAGTCAGAACAAAGCAGTTAAAAGTAACCTGTGAAGTTCTGTAAATACAGTAGCATTGATTCATGCATATCCTTGTGTAGAGAAAATAGTATTTTATAAATAGACCTACATCTGAGGGCAGAGTATACTGCAATCTGTCAAGCTTTCTCTCATCATGCTTTCTTACAGTGAATTGAGTTGGAGCAGATTGCAACTCATCTGTGCTATATTAAGTGCTTGCTATTTTCAGAATGCTTCAGTCTATTTTTATAAAGTCTCTGAAGAAAATAAGATCTAGGCCATGAAGGGCTTGACTTCCACTCTGCAGTCTTCTGCAGTCCTATGGAAAAAAAGTGTTTCGATTTTAACCACCAACAACAACAACAAAAGAAACCCCTCATAATATGAGTCAATGACAGCTAGAGCCAAGTGTACTCGACACTTGTACTCTGTCCTCTTGTTTCTCTGCAGAGTGTTCTAGAACAGATGAGTGTTCTCATGTACTACTCAGAGATTCACTAATGCATTTACTTATACACAGAGAGAGAGAGAGAGAGAGAGAGAGAGAGAGACACACACACACATCACAGAGTATTTGTGGTACATGTTTTCTGTTGTCTCCCCTGCTACTGTAGATCCAGCCAGCTGATCGGCGTGGGGCAGAGCTCGACTACATCAAGATGTTTGGGTCACAGTGGCTGGAATCTGGTGGACACTGGGACACAGAGAAGAATCACCCCAGTGCTGAGTTTCTTGCACAGCACCCACGCTACCTGACCCTCATACAGAGTGAGTCATTGCACAACCCGTGGTCTCACACTCTGGTGTGTGTGTGTGTGTGTGTCCACTCCACTCCATCTCCACTCTCCATTCCACTGTTAAGACTTAGTATGGGACCAATACTTATGCTTATTCAGTAGTGAATGAAGTGAAATACACATTACACATATCAGCTTGGGTAAGCTAACAAACAAATGCACTCAATTGACCTTTTTCACCTACGTCACTATGAGGCACTAGAACGAGGCTTAGGTGGTAAAACTTCCCCCGAAGTAGCTTCTGGGGATGGGATGCCCCTCATCTGCCCAACTTTCCACCTGATCAACAGTAAGAGAGGGGACCAGCAGTAGATTTTCTCTCCGGCATCTGTGAGAAATTATTAATTATTATTTATAAAACGAAGGAAGTTTTTCCTTGCCCCTGTTTCTCATGGATGCTTCCCGTACTGTCTGTAAAGCGCTGTGAGACAATTCACTGTATTTGAGCGCTCTACAAATAAAATTGAATTGAATTAAATTAACGTTTCGTCGGCACTTCCTCTAGTTTACCACCCGAGCCTCGTTTTCGTTCGGAATATGGCGGCCAGGTGAAAAAGGTGAATTTGACCAATGAAATGTAAAGGTCCAACATTTTCACTTGGACATGTGAATGTGGAATGAAAATTGTATGTGTCTGTGAATAGCCAGCATGCCCACACTATGTATAAGTTGTTATGTATAAGACGTTCTGAACATGCTGTGTTCATATCAGAAATGAAAGATGTGTGTTAAAGGGATGGAGAGACTGACTGTGTGTTGTGTTATACAGAGTACGGGGCGCCTGAGGAGGCTGAACTGAAGAAGGAACAACCTTTCGCTCTAAAGAACCAGCTACTGAGTGAGTTTTTCCCGCTTCATTTCTCTTCCACACAATCTGTATGTTTTATATTCTCAATTTATTTTATTTTTGTGTTTTTGTAATATTATTGGTGGAGTATTACTATTCCACTATGGCCATGCTGATAGTTGTTGGGTTGGGGCAGCTATCTGGCGGTTTGTCCTAAGGTTCTCTTTGCAATTCCCATTGCCAACTAACTAAGGGCGGTATTCTCCCAGGTGCTTAAGTCCACAAAAGTGTAGGGTTAGGCTAAGAGGCATGGAGCTAACCACTTCTTTTTTTTTTTTTTTTACTTAAGCACCTGAGAGAATACTGGCTAACTTGTAAGCAAATATGTTTTTGGGAAAGGAATGCCTGTTTGGATGTACTTTATGTTTACTGCCTCTAAAGACAGGATGTGCTAAGAAGCTCCTTTCATACCTCCCCACACCACAACAAGTAATTTGGCTTGTTCAACTTGGCTGGTTGACTGACTCATGAAGCATTCAATTCAGCTCTGACTGGCTTGTGAAGCATTCAATTCAGTTCTCTAATTGAAATGTGTGTTCCCCCTAAGTTTTACCCTGATATTACTAGTCGTCTAGTAGGCCTACCGTACCTGAGAACACACAGGAAGTGTAGGCAAATGGCATGCCTTTTTTCCCCAAAATGGCATAGGCCTTTATGCTCCATACAGCAAGCGGCTCGGTACATAGTGCAGCACACAATACCAGTACTGGCTCTTGCAATTAATTTATTAGTTGCAGGTTTTCTTCTTTTAAGTGGCTCAAAATTTATTGAGCCCCAAATTGGCCCATATTACTCCCCAGTATGAGGAGAAGAGGCTGCTATCAGTACTTCATTAATTAATGGACTACAGGTGCTCTACCTGACAAAGTTAATTGAGCCCCATAGGCTTACTCTTGCCTGTGCTATTTTGTAGTGTTTCTCGTAACATCAACCAGCTAACTTGGCATAGTTAGGTTAGTTCGGTTTCTTTATTCTGTCTCCTTGGGGAGAGGCAAAAGGGGTTGTTACATCAATAAAATAAAAAAAAAAACAGACATACAACAAAGGTCATGATCAATATATAAAAAACAGTGTTAGCATTTGGGCAAAAGGAATCTTTCTAAAATTACACGGTAACTTTTCCCTCTAAATGCTTGGTGAATTTTAAATGATGTCTTCCCTGAACGAATGCAAACAGAAACATACCCGCCTCCGCGCGAGTGGTACACCTGACGTCGGACGTGGCCTCATCATCTTTCCCGGCAAAACAATTTGACAGAGCGCGATAGCTACCTGTTCAACTTTGGCGAAGAGTGACGGTGCTAAAAACGACTGGACACACGAAATGGATTTATGTGGATGGAGTACTTTGGAGACAAGATGTCTAATCTCAATTTGGTCCGAAGAGTCTTTTCAAAAGAAACTGCAGGTGGTCTATCACAACCGGGCAATTTATGAAGAAATAGCGAAGAAGATGGAAGCGAATGGTTACAGTCGCTCATGGCAACAATGCTCAAAAAAGATGAAACGCATGAAGTGGAGATACCGAAAAGCAAAGGAATCCAACTGTAAATCAGATAAGGAGAACTTTCCCTTCTATGAAGAGATGAACAAAGTGTTGGGGGAGCATCCATCTCTGTCACCCGCAAATAAGGTGTTGGATTCGGGGGACGTCCAAGAAGAGGCAGACTCAACCACCTCGGTAGCAGAGGTAGTCGCCCCGTCACTGAGCACACCCATGTCCGCTGATACCCTAGGTGCTGACAAAGACCAAGTTGAAGGTAAGCAGGCTACCTGGTTTCATTCAGTAACAAGTCAGCAGTCAGACCCAACATGTGTAACTCGTCAAACTATAGGCTAATTCAGGCTAGTTAACAGTAGGCTACGTTAGCATAAACTTCGGCTAAGCTTGTCATGAAAATAAAAAGGCATGCATGAAAACAACATATTTCTAATTGGTTAACGTCTGTGTGGGTTCGATTTTTTTCGCATGAACTTAGTGGAACATTCTTTTGTTGAAATTAGTAAAAATCTAGAAGTTGCACCTTTGCATGCACAATTTCTTACTAGTTTAGCCTAAGTAGCAACTGCAATAGCCTAGGCTTAGCTGCATTGCATTGAAAAACAGAATAGCTCTGTAGTAGGCTACAATGTCTGTTAGTAAGAGTTGATTGTAATCTTGTCTCTCTTTCTTTCTCCTCTTTTTTCCTCCTACAAACTTGTTTCAATTGCAGACAGTGTATCAGACAAACCTTCAACCTCCTCATCAACTTCTGCAAAGCGTCGATTAACTTACACCAGCGACCAAGCAGGGCCAGAGAAGAAGACTCGGCCGGACCCAGTCCTGGAGACCTTCTCTGAAGCTGTCAGTACCAGCAGCCAGACCGGAGAAGATGAATTTTTGCAGCCCATGGAGGATGTTCACGATGACCGAATGCTTGATATGATGACTCCAATGCTAGATAGTGTTCCGTCAAGCACGGCTTCTGATCAACACCCTCCTCCTCCTCCCCCCATGCCACCCTCTCATCCAGAGGAGCAACGAGAGCCTTCACCAGTACTCCAACCTGTCTCCCTTGCCCACCCTTCACCTTCCCAGCATAACACACAGCCCTTAGAGGCAAGCCACCTGGAGGAATACTCTGGGAGGAGGAGAAGTTGGATGCGGTTGATGACTTTGTTAATCGAAAGAATACAGAATGATTGGTCTAGGCGCCGGTTATGGGTGGTGATAGCGATATATTTACTCTTCAAGGAAAGGAGACGGCGCCGCAGACGAAGGAGACAACGGGTAAATTAAGTTTTCTACACAGTGACACTTTCACATGTGCAGGGGTGTAGTGGGCGTTAGACATAGGGGTATGGACGGAGTCTCCCCCCCCCACTTCTCGAAGCAGATCATTTATGTAGGCTATTTTCTCACAATTTAATATCAGGCGTAGGCATTCCAGTGCTAGCATTGTATTCTGTACCCCACAAAAAATCCCCAACACTGTATTGCGTACCACAACACCTCTGGACATGTGTTGGCGTTGTGTGTGTGTGTGTGTGTGTGTGTGTGTGTGTCTTGTGGCAAATGTGATGGTCGTTGATGTGGCATAACGACGGCTCTTTGTTCCAGAGGCTACCATTGGCCATCACACAGGAGGACTACAGTTCAACATCGGATGAATATTCCGATGAATCGTCTGATGAGTTCTCTGATGACGAATCCAGCTCAGAAGAAGATTGGTGACTTACTGGTGGAAAAATTGGGCTCTTTCCCATCGTTTTCCAGTTTCATTACTTACCATAGAGAGGGTTTCTTTTTTTCATTTGAATTGACTCCAATGTTGTAAAATGTTCATTTGAATGGCAGTGCTACAGCCTATCAATTCAAGTTCTTTCCAGTTCTTCTTATTCAGTTCTGCCTAAGTCCCAAAGAGGAAACTGCACTCAGTTTAATGTTAATTGTTTATATGTACTGTAAATACATATGGTTATTGTAAAATATGTAAATACGATACATGTTTTTGTTGTTGGAAGCGTGATCATTTTTTGTT
Source organism: Sardinella longiceps (assembly GCA_027497455.2). Classification (NCBI taxonomy): domain Eukaryota; kingdom Metazoa; phylum Chordata; class Actinopteri; order Clupeiformes; family Clupeidae; genus Sardinella; species Sardinella longiceps. The sequence continues at coordinate 121,052 of JAODXP020000100.1, read as the reverse complement.
TTGTTTTGAAGTGTTATGAAAAGTGACTTAAAAAGTGAAAAGTGTTTAGAAATTAAACAAGTTTTCATTTTGTGAAATAAGTGTGTGTGTTGCCTTCCTTAAACATTGCATTGCACAGTAGTATTTGGGTACAAACTACAAAACAAATAGAGAAAACTCCGGTTGAATCGATTGAATAAGCGGATGCGGTTTCTAAAACTTGGATTCAAATGAAACCTGAAGGTCAGGGATTTGTTTGCTTTGTAATGTTTGGGGTTGGGGTTTGTAGATCTTGTCACTGACCTGCATCGAATTTAAATGGTATTTTAGACTTACAACCCTGTAGCATAGCTGAAGATGCAGAGAGATGCTCACAGATATGTAGCCGAATGTGCATGTAGAGTATGCAAATTTTATATGTAAACCAACCTACAGTAGTGTCTGGTGTCCCTACATCTCTGTTTCATTCTCACACAGATTAATGTTTTATTTAATGCATGGGGAATGACAAGACATTCAATTGGATTTAGAGGGACCAGATGAATGTTCTCATTGAAGCAGGTCACAGATTATACTACGCTCATTAAGGTGGATTTAATACTAGATTTTACCTTTGTTGAAATTACAGACCTTGCCCTATAAAACTAAAGCTAAATGGCCCAAAAAGTGGCCATGACCAGGATGACTGGTTTCAACCCATTGTGTATATTAGGATGATATAACTGATGATGTGTTTCTCCTGTTTCAGCTCTGACGTTCGTCTGTCCCGATGATGCAGACAGGAAACCCATTCAGAAGAAGCTTCCAGGTAACTATGGCGATAAAAAAAAAGTCCCAAATGCTTTCCATTGAGACTCATACAGAAATCCTCCATTTGGAAGGACATTACCTGTTGCAATACTGAACACGTTAGATGTATGATAGTCATTATTTTAGTATTTATGCTTAATTCTTTAGTTAGAAATGCACTGTGTATATATTTCATATGTCTTTAGACACACTGGAGGTAGATTATCGAAATTGTAAGCATGAGTGTGTGAGTGTACCACATACAGTGTGTTGCTGTCGTAACTGTGGGACAGTGTGTATCCTTGGAGGCTTATTAATTAGGAGTTAAATGTACTAAATCGTGGCCCTGTACGTTTTGTACGGATGGTGATGCCAAAGGTTTAGGATAAGAGGGTATGTTTCTGTGTGGTCTGTGTGTTGACTGTGTGTGTGTGTGTGTGTGTGTGTGTGTCTGCAGGCTCAATGGTTGTCCAGAAGGTGAAGGGTCTTCTGCACCGGCTGCTGAAACTACCAGGCGCTGATCTCCGACTCAGTTATACCTGCTCACGGGTAAGCTACTCTCTTCTCAGGTCAAAGGTCACAGATCTCCAGGTATTCATATTGCTGTGAATTTATGTAGTACTATTTTGTGTTTATGCTTTCACTGATTATGTCTAAGTGTACTTATAGGCTACTCAAAGTTCATAGTAACCAATATTATCTCCCTCTCTCTCTCTCACTCACTCACTCACTCTCTCACACACACACACACACACACACACACACACACACACACACACACACACACACACACACACACTCACTCACTCACTCACTCACTCACTCACTCACTCTCTCTCTCTCTCTCTCTCACTCTCTCTCTCTCTCTCTCTCTCTCTCTCTCACACACACACACACACACACACACACACACACACACACACACACACACACACACACACACACATTCTTTCTCTCTCTCTCACACACACTCACTTACTTTCTCTCTCACACACACACACACACACACACACACACACATTCGCTCTCTCTCTCACACACACACACACACAGATGGAGGGCACGGAGATAGAGATAGACAACGATCTGAAGAACCTGCAGTTTTACTCCATAGAGGACGGGGACAGTGTCCTGGTGCGCTGGTCCTGACTGACCTGAGGACACACCACGCAGACACAGGTCTTTTTTTGCTCCAGCCTCCAAAAACAAACATGGCCTTAAATGAGCTCACTGTCTATCAATGGCTCCCCCCTAGCCGCATATACAGTAGCCACAAGATTCAAGATTCACACCTCAAGGTCTCACATTCTAGATTTCTCTGAAGAGACAGACTCCAGTTTTATTTCCCAGTGTGGATTCTACAGACACAAGGCAACTGGCTTTGTCACAATGGATTGGATGAAAATATGCGGAACACTGTTGGTGCCGTGTTCACAACAGTTGCTCATATTGGCCCCTTTTTTTTCAAACAGTGCACCGATGTGTGTCTTAAACAATCAGTTAAGACACAGAACATACAGTAGTCTCTCAACTATAACACAGTGAGTACAGACGTCACCCTGGGAATCTCCTTGGCACCATAGTAACCACCACACCCTAAAGACGTGCTTGCCACTGATTGGTTGGAGATGTGTGCACTCTCGGGACTGGAGGTTTAACAGGAACGAGAAGAACTCTAGGAGAGCTCAGGGGGAGCCATATTTCCCAAAATCATTGTCACAAACAATGCAATTAATTGCTCGTTGCAAATCAATTAAGTTACTAATTGGTTAGCAACTACAGTTTTGGGAAACACAGCCCAGAATCTGTTTGTAGTTCAACTCAAAGGAGCCATAATAACATACAAGTGTTTGTTATGTCTCATAAAACATGCAAAACAAACAATGCTGTATAGAGGCATGCATGTATGTATGAGTCTCTGTCATGTGACCTAAATCATTACACTTAGATGTCATTGTCAACAATGCACTGTATGTTGATTTTGTCAAAATGCCTTGCTATGTCATTTATTATTTGTAAATAAATAAATTAAGATGGTACATCTTCCCAAATGTGCTGCGATGAATGAATAGATGTCAACACTAGGTGGCACCCTTGACACACCAGTTTGAGTTGCTTGAGATTCAGGTATTCATTCTAGATGGTGTCTCTTGATGCAATAGGAAATTTCGATTTAGACTAGCAGTTTTTGATAAAAGAATTCTGTTGCTGACTACATGATTGCCATCATTACATGCCTGACTCCTAAATATAGGCCTAATGATAGTCCTTAGAACCCAAGTAGTGAAGTCTGTTTCTGAATGGAATGGCCTCATTTATATTTTTTTAACTTCTGTATCAGAAATCTTTAGTTCTTTTAACCGCAAATCTTGAATGACAGTTTGGTTTGAAAAACAAAAAGGGGGGAAAAAACTAACTAAAAGGGCTTTCAAGCAAGAGACGCAGCTCCCACTGCAAGAGAGATAAAAAAACAGGACAGAGACATCTGGCAAACTGCTCGAGCGCCAGCTCTTTGATGTATGGATACCATCAGTTAGCGGCGGTCTGGGAACAACTGGCAGCGTGCCCGGAGTTAAAGTGCCGAATTTGTAGCTCAACATCAAGTCTGTAAAACACTGTAATTAACGAGGTTAAACACAGTCATGTTGGCTGACCCTTAAAAGTGATTTCACCATGTCTAGTCTACTCAGCATGTTGCCAATCTGTAGATATACTGTAACTCTGCTAAAGACCTTTTTTCTTTCTTCTTGGCTGCAGCCAAAACCATGTTTCTGAAGTCTTAAAGGAGAAATATGATAAGGACCAAAAGTATATTGCAACATCATGAAAATTTTGAACATTTGGCGTGGAGAATAATTTTGATATGTTTGTGTAGGCCAGATAAGACTGCTTGCTAGTTATAGCTTCCAGGGGCACCCAGCTATATACTTTGTGTCTTTATCACACCGGATTTCCCCTTTAAGTTTAAACTCACAAAAGTTAAATGGCCAATATAACAGCTTAGTGTGTGTGTCAGTAATCGCAATAGTGCTCCATGATCCACAGACAATACACAGGGAAGAAAGTATTCCCTTTACCTGTTACTTTTGAATTGGTTTCAAGACTTCATGTTCTAGATCAGGGGTGGCCAACCAGTCGGAGACCAAGAGCCACATATCTGACTATGTTACAGCAAAGAGCCACATCGGCAAACGGGCACATGAACCTGTTACTATTACTACATTACCCATCCTTCTGACACACACACACCTTTGCCAGTGAGATGAATTGTAAAAGTCACACACCAACATGATAACAGAAATGTACCGCTTCAATAGCAAGCCCACAGGCCAGCAACATCATATACATGGGCACACACCCCCAACCATCTCTTCCTCACACACTCACACACACACCAAAACAAAATGACTGTATTAAACATAAGGGAAGTGAACACGCACATAAACACACACACAAAAAAACACACTTGGACATAAATGTAAGAGCCACATGACTCCGGGCAAAGAGCCGCATGCGGCTCCTGAGCCGCGGGTTGGCCACCCCTGTTTTAGATTATATTATCCTCCATTACCCATCATAAAAAGACAATCAAATCTGTTTTTCCTAAAGACATACATGAGGACATGATGATGATCACACTTACACCTGTGCTCTCACACATTAAAGCCTGTTTTGTATTGCACAACAAAGCTTCCCAAAGGCGACACAAAAAGCCTTATTTATTGTTCCAATGAGGTCACACAGCAGCAAGCAGAGGACCAGCAGCTGTGATATGAGGAGAGAGGGATCTTCTACAAACAGCTGAAAGCAGGCAGCTGCATGCCATCAGGAACTGAACGTATATTTGGGCTCCAAAATGGAGACCTCTGGGATAAAGACAGGATAAAACATCAGCATAGCTTATGTTCATTCTATTTGTCAACTCGAAGATTTGAGGAATTGTTTGACGGAGGTATGTATAGACTATGCAGAATCCAATTTGACCTTATCAAACAATTGTGACCATAACATTGCTGTTTTGAATGGATCACAATGCTAGCAGATGTATAACAGGATCCTGATTTCAGAGCAGCCAAAAACATTTTTCCATAATATTTCAAGATTATGAGGTACTAATTGCTGAGTCTATCAAATATCAATTATCCACGTTCATGCATTTTATTTCACGGTTTAAAGTTCAAATTAACTTCTGCAGTATCACTGTAAAGAAGTTTCATCATCTTTGAGTTGGACTATACATTGTTTTAAGACATTTGGAGACAAAAAGCAGAAGACGGTTTCTTACAAAACACGTGTTTTAATGAGACAGCTGTACAGAATGTTTAAATCTTCATCTCCCCATACTGTATGTTAGTTTGTTTTAAATTCACTTCAGTGTAGCCTAGTCTGTGCTTCTCTTCCTTCTTCGTCTCTCCTTCTCTCTCTCTCTCTCTCTCTCTCTCTCTCTCTCTCTCTCTCCTTTCTCAGTCAGACTCCATTCTTTCTTTCTCTGTCCCTCCCCCTTCTTTTCCAGCTGTACAAAAAGCACATCCATGTCAGACTAACATTACATATGAACAGGCTCCATGCCAGAGTGTATGTGTGTAGAAGTGTGTGCGTGGGAACGTGTGTTTGTGTGTGTTAAGGGGGATGAGGTAATGATAAACGTGAGCCAAAAATGCGGCCCCGGTCGAGGTGTTCACCAGATGTACAGCGGGGGCCCCCATCGGGGCCCCAAAAGACCCCCAAAAAGACGTCTCTGAGGACTACCTTACATAAACCATTTAGCATCGTGAGAAAACGGACATGAGGATTCATGCCAGAGCACCATAGCGACCCAGTATACTTTTTTCAAAAGATAATATTGTCTATATATTCTTAGGTATTTATTTACAATGATAGAAAAAAAATAAACAAACAAACAAACAAACAAAGCAATTACTGTGTGATTTTACATATTAAAACACATCGGAACTGGAAAATAGTTGCAAAATATTTCTTTGGTTAAAAAAACAAACAAACATATAATAATAATAAGGTAAAAATCTCTTGATACCCCTCCAGGTTACCCACCCCCGTATCTGATTTACCCATAATCCCCTTCTCCTTTCCCCTCCCTGAAAATAGTGGCACTGCAGTCCATTACTGGCTTTCAGTGGCATTCTGGGTAACTACAGTGCACTGTGACTCAGCTCCCTACTTCCTTCTATCTCTCTCTGTCTATCATTCTATCTCTCTTTGCCTCCCTCCATCATCCTTTTCTGTTTTTTTTTGCTCGATCTTTAACTATTCCTCCATTTCCATTTTTTTTTTTACACTAGTCAGCATAAAGTCAACATGAAGCACATCTGTGACTCCTCCCCCCCTCCCCATCTTTCCCTACAATTCCATCATCCTTTTTTTTTCTCCGTTTTTGTTTGTGTTGATGTCATTGTTGTTCCTGGGGACGTTGTAGTTGCCATGGTGATGATAACCCTGTCCTCACAGGCGTTGTCTGTCGACGCAGGTGACGTCGTTGTCGGGGCAGCTGCAGGTGCGGCCTCCTGGTCTGGGCAGGCACAGGTGCGAGCAGCCGCCATTGTTACCTGAGCAGTAGTTGGCACCTGAGGAGGGGACAAACAGTTAGCATTAGCATTAGCATGAGAGAGGGACACCTAAATAAAGTGAGCTGTAATTGGAGGTGACAATAAGCTGCTATTGGCCTCAGCCAATCAGAGGTTGTACAGTAAACGTGTCAACTCTTGTCATCACTAAACAAACACACTGGAAAATGACAACAAGCGAACCATCAGGAACATGCTTCACCATTTTTATGTAGCCTAGGCCTATATGATCATAAATGGTTAACTGTATCATATAAATTCTTCACATTGCTAAATATAGGCGAATAACCAATCAATAAGCAATCTTTATGGAGGGGAGGCTTTAGCCAGCCTGGTTGTCCTCTTGCGTAAGCGCTAGCTGATAATGAAGTGTTCTGAGATTCACACAGATGGCACATTCCAGCTGTTAACACAGATAAGGAAACGCAGCGTGAATACTGTCTCCGCTAGCATTATCTATCTGTATGGAGGGGGGTGAGAATGGGGCAATCCATTAGCTTACCCTAACCACCCCCCTTCTCTCTCTCTCTCTCTCTCTCTCTCTCTCTCTCTCTCTCTCTTGCTCACTTATTCTCTCTCTCTCTCTCTCTCTCTCTCTCTCTCTCTCTCTCTCTCTCTCTCTCTCCCTCTCCACACACACACACACACACACACACACACACACACACAGCATGTTTAAATCAGCTGTTAAAATGTGCTTGATTAGCCAAATCAGATGCATTCAAACTAATCAAGCATGCCATTGATTAGGTCAATCTGGCATGCAGTGAATTGGAATTCCCCCACACACTTTCTCCCATACAATACCCATACAAAGTCTGCTATTCAGCTGATCAAGCTAAGCACTGATTAGCCCTGTCTGGTATGTGCAAGTGCATCGGAATTCCAACCTTGCATTCCAGAACATTCAAGACAAATCGGAAGTCAAATATTCCCACATCACACAACCATCTGTTATGTGTAAATTTCCCCTAATCAGTACTAGCCTATGAAAGAGAAACCCAAGCAATGTCACAAGTTACCAAACATGACTGAAAACTCAATACTATTAATCATCAATACTACTATTAATCATTAGTGATCAGTGATCAATCAACCTGAACAACTCAATCACCAAAGGCATTTGAGCTCAGCAGTAAAGCACAGGAGGGGGGGGGGGCAGACATGATCAATCTAGCCCTGAGCGCAGATGTTGTCTGACTGAGAGTGACCGTGTGTGTGTGTGGGAGTGTGGGAATGTGTGGGGTGAGGCATTCCATAAGGCCTAACTAATTGCCTCCAGACCGGACCCGAGCGGAGCGGAGGACAGCACAGGAGACGGGACGAGCCCTCGGGTAGCCAGCCAGAGAGAGAGAGAGAGAGAGATGGGGGGGGGAGGGGGGGAGTCAGCTGTGCTGTGTTCTGTGCAGTGTACATTCCCTGGAACCTGTCATGTGTACTGTATGCACATGTAAAACACACAGGCACACACACACACACACACACACACACACACACACACACACACACACACACACACACACACACACACACACACACACAGTATTTAACGCAGCATGGCGGAGACCATGACCAGGCTAGAGGCCTCTCAGCATGTCCCCTGTGGTATAAGCTAAGCTACGCTGCTACAGTAAGACCATCTGGAGAGCTGCACATACAGTAATGCACAACATATATGCAGACCTGGCACACAGCTTCACTTTTACATACATTAGTAAGACGGATTACAAATCAATTACTAATATACACAATCAGTGTTTGGTTCAGTAAGTAGTAAATCCAGAGAGTCCGATGGTAATACTGGTTTTTGCACGGGTGTTGTTAGGTGTGAGTGCCGGTAGACTCCGAGCTAAAACCAGCATTACCATCGGACTCTCTGGATTTATTACTTACTGAACCAAACACTGATCGAGGGATGGACAGAGATTCAACCAATCACAATCGAGGACCGGAACTATCAGTTTTAGAAAAGTTCATATAATACTGCCTACAATAACACGACTGCACAGGAAGTGGAAAAGTAAAGTGAAATTTAATATGAAATATGATATGAAAATGTTTGTGTAGAGAGGTAATTTAGGCTGAACCACAAATACTTTCCTCATGTGTGTATATATATATCTATTAGCAATCAGTGCTGGAGCGTTAAGATACATCATTATGAGAGATAATAATAAAGGTTTTCCCGAGGTGAGATCGGTCACTATAAGCTGATAATGATTAAGGGGGGTTTCACACTGAACGCGCTTTTCCGCTTGTAAAACGCGAGTATTCTGAAAAGTGAGTGACAAAAACATGCGAGGTCGAAAATGATAAATGTACGTCTTGTTGCTATGACAGCTAGATTTGGCTAAACCGCTAACTCCCCGACTTAGCTATGACTGGCAGCTAGGCAACGGGCCCATTGTTGAAGAAAACGCGACCTCAAACAGTTAAACTATTTTCAACTTTGAGCGCTTGCGTTTTTTAGTTGCTTGCGTTTCTACTTGCGCTTTTTTTACACGAGGCGCGTAGCAACGGTCAAGTCGCATCGTTCCATAGGGAAACAATTGAAATCGAGCGCCTGGAGGTGAAAAAAGCGTGTCAGTGTGAACGGGCTCTAAGAAGTGACTACTCCTCCATGCAAATGTAAGACAGTGCCATTACTGAAACTGGTCATGTGCAGTGAAGAGGAACAACAGCAAAGGCACTTAAGATCATTTTTAACCTCAGACTAAAACTAACTGAATAGAATTGCTTCTGCCACACTCCACTGAAGTATGACTTTATTGTGAATGCTCCTTGCATAATAACAAATACAACGTTGCTCTGTGTGTGTACTGAGTGTGCGGAGGGTGGACTGAGTGTGTGTGGCAAAGGGACTGGGGGTGAAAATTACTTTGAGTGTGTGTGTGTGTGTGTGTTGTACTGTATGTCTCACAGTAGCCTGACATTGCCCGTCCATAATACTCTTTTCATCTGTATGGGCAATGTCAGGCTACTCTCACAGTGCAGTGCAGTGCATGTGTATGGTAGTGATACCGTACGTTCGCACGTTTGTGAGTGTGTGTGTGCGTCTGTGTGGGTGTGTGTGCGTGTGTCTCACCTGGTACGCAGTGCGGGTGTGTGGTGGTGATGCCGTAGGTTCTCGAGCGCCTCAGGGGCATAAACACATCCACCTCACTCTCGGACCGCCGGTCCACAGCAACCACAGCTTCCCTAGAAACAGCACACAAGGCAACACAACCGTCTAAACACCTTCTCACACACACACCAAACGCACTCCACACTTGAGATGTTACGTGAAGGAATGCGTTGCTAGCGTTAGCATGCGTAACGTATGGCGCGTTTGACGTAACCGGTCCACATTCCACCCACAGACCTCACACCAGTGCCTGACACAGGCTATATAAACAGTTGCATGCAATTAACCTTGGGAGTTAAACAGGTCGTAAAGCACTTGGCGGGTATTGACCGGCTTGTTGAAAGAGTACTCCAGAAGTGGGTAAATATTAGGCAAAGGTCAGACGTAATGTATGGACCTGCATTCCGTTGAGGTCACACAGAATTCCTCTGGCGTAAACCAATAACGTATAGCGACATGACTAACAAACTCCTGCTGATATCAGTAATCAGTTTGTCTAACATTTTAGGGATTGAATCCATTAATCACGTTCATCGTGTTGCATCAGAGGGTGACGTTTTTTTTTTTGTTGTTGTTTTTATGATTTTTTTTCATGCAATTTTGCAATTTTGGTGTAAATATCAAAAAATAAAATAAAATAAAACTGCCTGGTCCCAAGGTATGGTCATGGGGGGGCTTATGAGTAGCGTAGTTTTTTTCATACCTCCTCCAGTCAGTGTAGAAGAGGTTGCTTCCATAGTGAACTACGGCGAATGGATACTGGATGCCCTCAACAATCTTTCTCCTCTGGCGGGTGTAAGGGTCAATGCACTCCACTTTACGGGTGCCTGAGAGAGAGAGAGAGAGAGAGAGAGAGAGAGAGAGAGAGAGAGAGAGAGAGAGAGAGAGAGAGAAGAAGAAGAAGAAGAAGAAGAAGAAGAAGAAGGAGGAGGAAAAAATAAAAAATTTATTTCATTAAAAAATTTAATTGATTTCCACTTTTTCTAACATTTTTCCAGCTAGAGTAGCCAGAGTAGAGTAGAGTTTGGTTATATCTGAACCATCAAGCAAACCATCAAGCAAACATCCCAGGTTACTGTAAGCATCCTCACCGGCATCTGCCCAGCACAGCTGCCTTGTCTGGGGGTCAAAGGTCAGGCCGTTGGGGAGGCCCAAGTCTTGGGACACCAGGGCACTCCTGTCCGTGCCGTCCATGTTGGCCATCTCTATCTTGGGACCATCTCTGTTCCAGTCAGACCAGTACAGGCGTCTAGTTGGATCAGGTAAGATGAAAAGATGCATTACTTTCATAACTTGCTATTCTCAAAGTAAATATATATCCAAAACACTCAATGCAAAACACACAATATTATCCTTTAAAATTGTCATGGTTAAAATAAAATTATAAGCTACATTTTACAACAACATTTTCAAAAAAAAATGTTATTACACAGTTATATGCTATCTATTAAAGTGTAATAACACATCAAGTTTTGTACCCGTTGATGGGGTCAGCAACAATGGGTCGCGGGTTGACAAGGTCATTATCGAAGAGGACACGGCGGTGGCTGCCGTCCAGCTTGGACACCTCAATGCGGTCCATCATGGAGTCTGTCCAGAACATCAGGCGAGAGAGATGGTCGATTGCAATGCCCTCGGGACTGCCCAGGTCTGGGAAAAACAGCAGAAAAGCGAGTTAAGGGACAAAGGAGTTAACAAATGCAGAAGGAGGTCATTTTTGAGTCTTCAAGTCAACAAACAAAAGAGGAGTTTTTCAGATTTCAGAGAGACTGAAAGACATAGGTTTTCAGAGTAAACCATCATACCAATGCCATGACAAAAACAAAAAAACTTTAACAAAAGAAAAAAATAACTTTCGAACTAATTCTGAAATCTGATGAGCAGAGGGACCAAACGCAGATCTGGGGTATTTTGGGTCTTTGGTATTTTTTGTTGCCCTCAACAGTGCCTTCCAGGGAGCGCTGCCCTCAAAGCACTACTCCCCCAAATTCACAGTTAGGATGAGGGCTGAGGGGGTTTAGGGTAAGGGTTAAGGTAGTGCCTTTTAGGCTTTGCTACCTGGAAGGTGCTGTTGAGGGAAAAAAACACAATTGAGCGGTATTTTGAGTACCAGCCAAATACTACTACAAATACTACTAGAAAAGCGCTCAGAGAGCGCAGACCTCCGCCAAGGCAATGTGGTCACTAGCACAATATACATTCCAGTTCATGTTCTGGATCACTGATCGCCACCAAAATTAAATCAGCTCTTGCTTGTCCCAATATACACATTGTCCGAAAATTTCATCCAAATCCGTGCAGTACTTTTCGAGTTATCCTGCTGACAGACAAACAGACAAACCAACGCGACCGATAACATAACCTCCTTGGTGGAGGTAATAAAGTATAGGCCTCCTGTAGATATAACCTACTTCATTAGAATGCCCCTCTCTAGCATGAGAGTGTTTTCTGCTCAATGGTGTTTTTTGCCCCCAAAGGCACCTTCCAGGCAGCACAGCCTAAAAGGCACTACCCTAACCCTAATCCTACCCTAACCCCCTCAACCCTCATCCTAACCCTAAACTGAGTGGAGTAGTGCCTTGAAGGCAGCGCTGCCTGGAAGGCACAGTTGAGGGCAAAAAATACCAAAGACCGTGTTTTCTTTCTATCCTGATCTCAGATCAGTGATAACTCACTCACCAGCCTTGATGAGAGTGGTGGGCTGTCCTCCTCGCAGAGGGACCCTGCTGATGGCAGGCTGGGTGATGTCAGACCAGTACACCATCTTGTCCACACAGTCATAGGCCAGTGCAATCACCACCTTATCCTGGAAGAGAATACACCACAAAATGGAGGACAGGTTTAGAGAAAGCACCAGATATCAGTCAATATTATTGTGGAAAAGGAGTAATGGTTCCTTAAAGGAATAGTCCACCTCTTTATGAAAATTGGTTATTCACCCCCTTACCTGGAGTTACATATGTGGGTAAGAGCATTTTGGTCTCCGTGCATGTGTTGTCCTAGTCTGGCAACCCCAATTTTACATTTAGCTTAGCATAGGCGCTGGAAAGTAAAGTTGCCAAAGAGTTGCTATCTGGCAACATTACATTCCAGTGCCTATGCTAAGCTAAAGCTAAAAAATTGGGAAGGCCATACTAGGAAAACGCCAGCACAGACCAAAATGCTTTTACCCACATATGTGACTCCAGGTAAGGGGGTGAATAACCAATTTCCATAAAGTGGTGAACTATTCCTTTAAGGCCACCACAGACAAAAGATTCACAACGAGACAACGCTCTAAAAACCAGCAACGTTTTAAACTCGATTTGACATGTTGAATCTAGTGAAGGCTTGAAACTATTTGCAATGGCATGCAACGTTTGATTCACACCACTACAACTCTTCAAAGCGGTATTGTGTCATCGCGGATTTTTGGTCTGAATTGACCTTGACACAGAAGACACTTTCATTATCCTGAAGGATATTAAGGAAATGACAGGTACCTAATTTCCTATGTTCCTGTGTCTGGTGGCAATGACTGTTCCTAATGATGGAGAGAGTGACCATAACCCTCCACAACAACCCTCTACCAAACCCCGGCCTTTTCTGGGAAAGCTGTAGGTGAACAGTGCTTTCAAAAACCACAACCAAGTGTCATATCCCCTGCATTTAAAGGGCAACTTCAGTCATTTTCAACAAGGGCTCTATTGCTCAAGCTACTTGAGATTAGCCAATACTGAAGACGCAAGACATTTTGGTCCAACCATATAGGTTTCCTTGAACAGAGAATAATCACTAACAACTAGTCCAATGGGGCAGAATTTTGAACTGTATTTTTAACATCTTAACATACTCCAAATGTCACCACAATAGAGCCCTTGTTGAAAATGACAGAAGTTGCCCTTTAAGTACTACCCAGTCCAGAGAAAATGGAGGATACATTTTCCTGGCCCCAGTTCTAGAAACTGACATCCTAATGACATGGCTGCAGCGACACAAAATGCCAAGTCCCACCACTGACTGCTAACTATTAGGCTGAGTATTTTAGGCTATAGCGGGCCTAGTATTTGTAGGATGTGCTCGACGGACACATGAAACAACTATGAGTAGGCTAACTCCCTGGAGAATGGGCATAAGTTGCAGTGCCATGCTTAGAGAATGAGATTTGGGTTCTTTGAAGAACGCGTTTTCAGTTTGTGAGATTTGCTATAGTTCTTTCAGTCACCTTTAGGAGAATCGAGGCACAAATTAGTTCTTGGAGTAGCTTAGAGCTAGAAACTGACATCCTAATGACATGGCTGACGTGCCTGTTGGCTGGTTCTCTCTCTCTCTCTCTCTCGCTCTCTCTCTCTCTCTCTCTCTCTTTCTCTTGCTCTCTCTCTCTCTTCTCTCTCTCTCTCTTTCTCTTGCTCTCTCTCTCTCTCTCTCTCTCTCTCTCTCTCTCTCTCTCTCTTTCTCTCTGAAGAGGCCCCCAGAGCCCTTTCAATGAACTGGTCTGGGGTCAGTTTGATGTGGTGAGACTCTAGCCCACAGACTAATTATGACCATCATGCACAGAGTAAATCAAAAACTCTCCTCTTGTCTGCTGTTTCAACATCTGCAGCAATGGAATGGACTCTTTGTGGGATGATTTCACTCATGTGAAACACATCTTGGTTAACTGGATTATAATGTAAGATGTAATTAGCTAATGTGTCATGGTTGTTGCTGTTCAAAACAGGGTCTTTACACCCACAACATGCATGTCTGCAGATGCACACTAGTGTGTGTGTGTGTGTGTGTGTGTGTGTGTGTGTGTGTGTGTGTGTGTGTGTGTGTGTGTGTGTGTGTGTGTGTGATCGAACATACATTATACTCATTATACAAAACACATACACACACAAAAACTTGACCCATCAAAACCCATCAAAGTCAACCCCATCAACCGACTGGCATGCCACCCAGCAAACCCCCAGCCTGTTTCCCATATACCCACACACACTGAACTGCACTGAACAACCCCAGTCTTTGTTCTCTAGGAGACTTGGAGCCTCCCTACTTGGAACCAATGGGCGAGAGAGAGAGAGAGAGAGAGAGAGAGAGAGAGAGAGAGAGAGAGAGAGAGAGAGAGAGAGAGAGAGAGAGAGACCAAGTTACCAAGTTATATTACAGATTCATTATGCTTATTTGTCTGTCTTGTTATATGCATATTTTGTATGTCATTGTATGTATGCTATTGTGACATTCATGCCAATAAAGCCTGATGAATTGAATTGAGAGAGAGAGAGAGAGAGAGAGAGAGAGAGAGAGAGAGAGAGAGAGAGATTGAGCTTTACCAAGTTATATTACAGATTCATTATGCTTATTTGTCTGTCTTGTTATATTATATGCATATTCTGTATGAGAGAGAGAGAGAGAGAGAGAGAGAGAGAGAGAGAGAGAGAGAGAGAGAGAGAGAGAGAGAGAGAGAGAGAGGCTGTACAGGGGGCTCAGGGGACACTGGACAGGACAGAAGAGAGGGACTGAAGGCCTGGGAGGCCCTGGTGTGCCTGGAGGGGTGCCTGGGGGACAGACATGCTGAGGCAGTAATATAGCGGCATAAAGGGGGGACTGTCTATGTGGAATGTGTGACACGCCATTAGCAGAAGGGTAGAGGGGTGAAGGTCTCATGGCATCATCATTGTTTCATTCTCTCTCTCTCTCTCTCTCTCTCTCTCTCTCTCTCTCTCTCTCTCTCTCTCTCTCTCTCTCTCTCTCCCTCTCTTTCCTCTTTTCTTCTTGTATTTGAGTCTTTCTTTGAAACCTCCTGCAATTTCTCCCTTATGTCACCCTTTCTCTCTCTCTCTCTCTCTCTCTCTCTCTCCCTCTCTTTCCTCTTTTCTTCTTGTCTTTTAGTGTTTCATTGCATATTTCTCCCTTCCCCTCCATGCTTATCCTGTGTGCGTTTCAACTCTCTCTTTACTGTTCTTCTTGTATTTGAGTCTTTCTTTGAAACCTCCAGCAATTTCTCCCTTATGTCACCCTTTCCTCCCTCTCTCTCTTTCTCTTTCTTTCTCTCTCTCTCTCTCTCTCTCTCTCTCTCTCTCTCTCTCTCTCTCTCTCTCTAATGGTCTCCCTATTGGTTACTCTCTCTCACTCTCTTTATCTGCTTTACTTCCTTCCTCCTCCTCCTCTCTCTCTCTCCTCTTTCTATCACCCTTCTCTTTTTCCTGTATCTGTCTATCCATCTCTTGGACTTCAGAGAAAGGGGGAGGATGAATGAGTGAACAGAGAAGAGAACACAAATCTCCCTCTCATTCTTTTCCACTCATTCATCCATTTATTTATTCTGCCAATGGCGGCCTTAAAGCTCTGTGTGTGTGTGTGTGTGTGTGTGTGTGTGTGTGTGTGTGTGTGTGTGTGTGTGTGTGTGTGTGTGTGTGTGTGTGTGTGTGTGTGTGTGTGTGTGTAACTTGAGTAACCCAGTGAAGGGAACAGAGTGAATGAGTCAGAGAGAAAAGAAAGGAAGAAAAGAAGGAAGAGAGGAATGAAAGAAAGAAAAGGAAGAAAGGAAAAGAAAAAGAAAAAAATAAATAAACAGGGTGGGACTATTTAGAAGTGCTTGACCACTAGCGCTGCTA
>JAODXP020000100.1:80000-97500 GCA_027497455.2 Sardinella longiceps | reverse complement strand
TAGTCTTAGTAAAATAGCTTAAAAGGTGAAAACCATCAGTGAAAACATCTTAGAACAATAGCGTCTTTAAAGGATAGCTTTATATGGGCTACATCAAAAAGTAACTTCAAAATACTAAAATGAAAAAGATTTAGCCTGATATGTTGTTATATTTAAATATAGATCAAAAATTGTTGCTGGGGTAAGCAGCAGTTCACACTCTGCTTCTAATTCTGTTGTACTATTTGAAGGCACATTCTTTACTGCCCGCTATTCAATTCAAGTGTTTGGAAATCGACAGGTAGCAAGCCTGCAGATGCAGATGCACAACTATGCAATAAAGTGGACTGGGAGACTTGACCTATGAGCATTTAGAGTCAGCAGGATCCTACTCCTCCCTTTCTGTCTATCCTTCCTTCATCTCTCCTTCCCTCAAGGGCAGTAAAAGAGTGAAGGGCTCTCCCACACACACACACACACACACACACACACACACACACACACACACACACACACACACACACAGAGATACACAAGCTCACACACCTAAAGAAGCACCCCAATCCCACACAGTCACCATGACAACCCCTACCCTCCTGAGTCTTAAGAACTAAATTTAAGAAGAAACAAAAAAAAAGAAGAAAAACAAAAAAGTATGTGTAAGTTAACAGAATATTACTTTTTTGCAGATGTTATTATCCATTCTGATAGCAGAAAAATATAACAATGGAACTCTGGACAAAGAATGGACAAATGAGTGAACACAGCGCAGATGTAGCGGCCTGAAGGGCCTGAGGCAGTGCTCAATGTGTGTGTGTGTGTGTGTGTGTGTGTGTGTGTGTGTGTGTGTGTGTGTGTGTGTGTGTGACAGTAGAGAGAATGAGACAGAGAGAGAGAGAGAGAGAGCACTGGTATTTGAAAAGTGACTTTCTGTGTATGTATGATGTGTGATGTATGTATGTGTGTGTGTGTGTGTGTGTGTGTGTGTGTAGAGAGAGAGAGAGAATAAGACAGCGAGGGAAAGAGAAAGAGAGAGAGAGATAGGCACTGGTATTTTGAAAAGTGACTTTCTGTGTGTGTGTGTGTGTGTGTGTGTGTGTGTGTGTGTGTGTGTGTGTGTGTGTGTGTGTGTGTGTGTGTGTGTGTGTTAGGGGGGCATTTGAGAGTTTCCTGTTCTCAGTGAGACCACTTCCTCACCGGAGGGAATCCAGTGTGTGTGTGTGTGTGTGTGTCTGTATGTATATGAGAGAGATTATGTGTGAGTATTGCCTCTGTGGGGAGGGACTCAGATGTGTGTGTCTTTGACAGAGAGGAGTGTGTGTGTGTGTGTGTGTTTATCTTCATGTGGGAGTATGAGAGCACAGAACCTCATAAAGAATCCATAGCATAGTGATAAATGATTTCCTAAAGGACGTGTCAAAATCCTGCTGTGATTCACTCACACACACACACACACACACACACACACACACACACACACGGTCTGCTTAGGCAGAGATATACAGTACATATATATTACAGTCCCTCTGGCCTTACGCTGCACATTGCATAGATATCAAATCCACTGGCATTTCCTGTGTGTGTGTGTGTGTGTGTGTGTGTGTGTGTGTGTGTGTGTGTGCGTATGCATGTGTACATGTGTATGTCTATGTGAACATGTGTGCGTGTGTGCACACGGACACGTGTGTTTGTTATAGAGAGAGAAACATAGAGAGAGCAAGAGATGAACAGAAAGAAAGAAAGAAAGAAAGAAAGAAAGAAAGAAAGAAAGAACAAAAGAAAGAATGGATGTGTTTGGAAGGGGAAGTGGTGGAGAGGTACAAGGAGAACAACAGGAGATAAGAGTGAGAGATGAGAGAAAGAAAGAAAGAAAATGATAGAAAAAGAGAAAGAATGAGAGAAAGAGAGAGAGCAATACAGATAAAGAGTGCATGTGTGTGTGTGTGTGTGTGTGTGTGTGTGTGTGTGTGTGTGTGTGTGTGTGTGTGTGTGTGTGTGTGTGTGTGCATGAGGGAGAGATTTAGAAGACCATTATATACATTATATGCGCTCCCTCCCTATGCTCTAACTCTGAGGGTAAATGAACTTGTGATGTAGGACCTCTGTAGGTCTGTTATTTAGGTTGTGGGTCGCTGCTGTGTTCTATCTCTGCATCCTGAGCAAACATCCTTTAGGCTGCTCTCAGGATGAAACATCAACATGACCCCGCGACCCCAACCCCGTATCGGAGCGGGAGGCCTAGTGTTTTTTCTCTCTCTCTCTGGGTGACCCAACGATAGAGGGGGCAGAGAGAGAGAGAGAGAGAGAGAGAGAGAGAGAGAGAGAGAGAGAGAGAGAGAGAGAGAGAGAGAGAGAGAGAGAGAGAGAGAGAAGGCTCACGTGCATATGGTTTCTGTCTTGCAGTGTCACTTAGACACTCATCCTCTCTTCAAACAAACACACACACACACACACACACACACACACACACTCACACACACACACACACATCTTTCATCTTCAGACACACACTTAGTGAGAGACAAACACAGACCTAGGCACCTATTCTTTATGCCTGGCATGCCTGGCATGCATATAAACGTATATAAACACACACACACACACACACACACACACACACACACACACACACACACACACACACACACACACACACACACACATGCAAACACACAAACACTCTAATTCTCCTATCTCCATTTGCGTCCGTCTCCCCGTTACTCTTACATACACACACACAAACATTCTCTGTAGCTCCTCTAACACACACACACACACACACACACACACACACACACACACACACACACACACACACACACACACACACACACACACACACACACACACAGACTGACCATTGCAGGAGCGTCCGTCTCCCTCGAAGCCGGGCAGACACACACACACACACACACACACACACACACACACACACACACACACACACACACACACACACACACTGACCTCTGCAGGAGCGTCCGTCTCCCTCGAAGCCGGGCAGGCAGGTGCAGATGTAGTTGGATCCTCCGGTATAGCTGCAGCGGGCCCTCTCAACCAGGTCACAGTTATGGGTACCACGCAGGCAGTGGTCCACCGCACGCTCCACCTCTACACACACACACACACACACACACACACACACACACACACACACACACACACACACACACACACACACACACACACACACACACACACACACACACCCATATTACTCAGAATTTATAACTTGTCATAAAGCTTTGGCCTTATTGCACAATGCCAATACACTAATTGAATTGAGAGAGTGAGAGAGAGAGAGAGTGAGAGAGACAGAGAAAGAGAGAGTGAGAGAGAGAGAGAGAGAGAGAGAGAGAGAGAGAGAGAGAGAGAGAGAGAGAGAGAGAGAGAGAGAGAGGGGGCAGAAGAAAGAGAAAAAGAAGAGGAGAGACATGTATATAAAGAAAGATACGCATTACTATTTATCATGTTTGTTTCTGTTTTGTGTCGAAGGAACACAGATAAAGGCAGCATGCTGTATGTCTCATTGGCCCGTCTCTCTGTCTTCTGTCTATGGTTTGTTTATGCAACTCTTCTTCTTCTTCTTCTTCTTTTTCTACTTTTCTTTCTGCCTCTCTTTTCATCCATCTCTGATTATCTCTGTGACTCTGACTTCCTTCATCTCTCTCTACCTCCCTTTCTTCCTGTGTGTCTATGTGTGTGTGTGTGTGTGTAGTCCTCTCTCACGCTACCACACAGGGAATTCAAGTATCTCAGACTTGAAGTGTGGAACATAAATTCAGTAAATCTCCACCAATGGTCAGTTCCACTTACCAACACAGGTCCTCCCGTCGCTGGCGAACTGGAAGCCGTCCATGCACTCGCAACGGAAGGTTCCGGGCTGATTGTTGCAAATGGCGTGGCGGCCGCAGATCTGAGGTGTTTCTCTGCACTCATCAACATCTATGAGAGAGAGAGAGAGAGAGAGAGAGAGAGAGAGAGAGAGAGAGAGAGAGAGAGAGAGAGAGAGAGAGAGAGAGAATTTGAATTTTATACAATTTTTTATTACAAAGGTATGTACTACATTACATCTTTAAAATCACCACCAATACTAGGGGGAGAGAGAGAAAGAAAGAAAGAAAGAAAGAAAGAAAGAAAGAAAGGAATGGAGAAACAGAGAGAGTGAGAAACAGTGGGAGAGGGACAGAATCAGGAAAAAAAGAGAGAAAAAGGAGAGAGGGAGACAAAGAAAGAGTGAAGAGGAAAAAAAGGGGGAATGAGGGAGGAAAAGAGAGTGAGGAAGAAGGAGAGAGAGATGAAAAGAGACCGATATAAGCTATCAAACCATTCCTCCGTTAGATAAAGGCCAGTTGTGAGCATGTAAGGGAGCTCTAAACAGAAAGGAGAGGCATTTCTTTTCATCTTTAGCCCAGGAAAACTCAAACAAGTCCCAAATGAAGGGGGGAACTACATTCCTACATTAGAAAAATGGGGTTCCTTTGAACATTCATACCCCACCCCACCCCTCCACCACTCAGTCCCTTGAGCAGACAAACAAACAAACAAACAAACTCACAAACATACAAACAATCAAAAATGCTATTATTCTTATTGTACAATAGCTGCTATGTACAAGTCTCTTCAGGGAACTAACAGCTACTGGAGACAAGCGAGAAGAAGTAGACTCTCTTCATCATTGTGTGTGTGTGTGTGTGTGTGTGTGTGTGTGTGTGTGTGTGTGTGTGTGTGTGTGTGTGTGCTACTGTAGACGATCGAGAAGAAGAAGACTCTTTTCATCATTCTAAATAATCTCGTGATCAAAATCTCTTCCTCCCGGGTGCTCTTGCCCCACCAATCTCTGTTGCGTTTCTCACTTTCACAACATAAATACTACAGACACCAAAGTAAAGTTAACAATGCCTTTCTTTCTTTCTTTCTCTCTTTCTTTCATTCTTTTTCTTTCTTTCTTTCTTTCTTTCTTTCTTTCTTTCTTTCTTCCTTTTCTTTCTTTCCTCAACATTACATATTATGTTTTACTTGGGCGATTCACTGCTTTCCATTTCAGTGTACTACGCTTGCGTGTAGGATATATATCAATGCTCAGAACTAAAAAGTAGTTCCTGAAATATAACTAAAAAGTGGTTGACATACAGTATCTAATGTGAACATAATGTCTTTGTCATTTTTCCTGCTTTTCTATCTATGCTGAGATTAATTTATCCTTACACTTGGGGTATATCTTCTTTTTCTTGTATAAACAGATACGCTAATCAAATATTTTCTTTTCCTCTCTTCCTGTTTCACACACACACAAACACACACACACACACACACACACACACACACACACACACACACACACACACACACACACACACATTTGCTTTGCATTATGGAGACTCTGTAGATCATTCAGAGGAAGTTCCTATCCTGTCCCTTGAACCTAAAACAAAACCCTTGGTTGTTCAAGATGAAGACACACAACCCATCTCTCTCCTGAACTTGTGTCCTCACACACACACACACACACACACACACACACACACACACACACACACACACACACAAACACAAAAGACACACACACTCACTCACTCACTCACTCACTCACTCACGCACACACACACACACACACACACACACACACACACACACACACACACACACACACACACTCCAGCATGACACATCCCTCAGTATGGATGTTTGAACAAGGACATCCTCTCTCTAGAGCTCCCGTAGTCTAAGAATTCGGCATCCTGCGTCCGAGGAATTCTTTCATGTTCTAAACTCAATTAGTGGAGGGAAGCTTACATCCACTTTATACATCCAGTCCAGTCCAAACACACACACACACACACACACACACACACACACACACACACACACACACACACACACACAGAAACCACCTCTGGTATATATACCACATAAGACGTTGATTATGGAGTACAGATTGTCGGCCAATGAAAACATACCCAGGTGTAAAAACACTTGTGGATTACGGAGAGCTCCATAAACAATCCATAAGTATTAAGGTGGTCTGTTTGAACATGTTAAGCCATTATGCTGGATTATATGACGGAGATGTAAATATCTTTTCAGGATGTTATGACAGATTAGATTGGATTATGATGACAGATGTCATGAAATTGTGACTTGCGAAGTGACATGGTTCAGAATGCCCAGGAACAAACACATACACGCGCACACACACAAACACACTTCTGAGGAAGAGAAACTGCAGAGGGATATGTCTGGAACACACACACACACACACACACACACACACACACACACACACACTCATTTCTGAAGAAGAGAAACTACTGTGGGATATGTCCATGCTTCAATGACAACCTCCACAGAAGAGGCGGCAAACAGCTGCTGCTACAGTGTGCTCTCACCAATTTGGGACCAGGAGGAGGAATGTTGAAAACACACACACACACACACACACACACAACCAATAATAGGCTTAATACACACACACACACACACACACACACACACACACACACACGCGCGCGCATGCAAGCATGCACGCACACAAACAGACCTTACAGTTTCAAGCAAATTCTTACAAGTACAAAACACACAGATGCTATACCACTCTCAAGCAAATATGTTAAACACACACACACACACACACACACACACACACACACACACACACACACGTAGTAGCCTTACCATAACAGGAGCGTCCATCTCCAACGAATCCATTGGAGCACTCGCAGGTGAATTGGGTTCCTTCGCCGGGTCGGCACATGGCGTTGGTGTCACAGCCGTGTCTGCCAGTGAAGCACGGGTTCTCTATGGTCTCACCTGCAACAGTCAACAGCCATAGATCAACACAATGCAAGCAATGCTGATTCAGACTCTATGTGTGAATGTATGAGTTTTCTTTTTAGTGCATTATAAATATCAGTACAAAAGCAGTAAATACAACACACTTACTCTACACAACTCAACTCTATTAATAGCCTTTTTCTCACCTAAACCAATTGTGTGTGTGTACATGTGTGTGTGTGAATGTGTGTGTTTGCCCGTGCTTGCTTTTGTTAGAAAGAGAATGTGTGTTTGTTCTGTCCTTGAAACCAAGGACACACAAAGAACTTCTGCCAAGTCATTTTCATTTCAAAGTTACAATGTTTTGTACCCACTGATAAGAGAAAGCAAGTCTTAGAGTGAGGCATACAAAAGAGACTAATGCTAAAATGCTAATGCTAAAAATGGCTAATATGACTTTAAAAAAAAGGTAGAATAAACACAATAAGGATGAATTTTGGATGAATATGATACTGTCTATACTTATTAGATGGCTCTTTATAATGCTGTAGAATGCTCCATTTACTTCAATGGGACATCCCAAGGTATTACGATCTGACATTTCTTGATAATGGATCGATGCTAAGTATAACAGACTGCTGTCAAGTGAAACAGAGCATTGAGCTGCGTTGCATCACTCTGTCGGGAGATATTCCACAATAATGACCACCTCGAAGAACATTACTGGTAACCCTTACATTGCATAGTTATGTAATACTTATAAATGTATGTTACATGGATATGGGTATGATATATAATGGATGCCAACAAGCTTTGGCTAGCTTTGGCTAGCTAGCTGCAGCACGTGGTAAATCCTCACAGAGAGAGAGAGAGAGAGAGAGAGAGAGAGAGAGAGAGAGAGAGAGAGTTTCCCATATGTTTGTGGTTTCACTAATTCTGAAGTCTAGTCTACCCCTGTAGCTTAAAGGAGAGTACCGGAGTGAATTCAAACATAGCCCTGTTGAAAAAGCTTGCTAAATGCGCTAGTTAGCGAGTGGTACAAAATAATTTGGTACAGCACAGACCGAACGCAGAAGCGAACAGGCAATTTACACTGAATCAATGGGACCTGACTGTTGGAAACCGAAAGTAAGATCTGAGGTTACATTGACTCAATGTAAAGTGTTTCGCGTTCGCGTTAGGTCTGTGCTGTTCGAAAATCTTTAATTTCATGTGAAATACATTGCTGTTAGAAAGCTCGTGCAGCAGGACTATGCTTAAACTTACTCCGGTATATTGCTTTAAGCACATTTCTAACCACTGGTTTGGGAAAGCCTAAGCTTTTCAGCTCAGTGGTTAGAGTGGTTCGACTCCTGTGCTGTTTGTTAGGTTTGTTGTAGTTGACGGCAGAGAACAGCTGCTGCTTTACTGGCAACTGTTTGAAGTCCACTCTCCTCCAGAGAAGCTCACAGGAAACACCGCACAGATGTTACACACACACACACACACACACACACACACACTACATGCAGACATACACACACCTATGTATGTGCACTCACATGTGCGCGTGCATGCACACACACACAAACTCACACACACACACACACACACACACACACACACACACACACACACACACACACACACACACACACACACTTTTGCCTAACAAACTCAAAGAATGCTAGCCACTAAGTCACACAAATTGTCACTTTCCTGACGACAAACTGGGACCCTTACATGCTTTACTGATCACAGCACAAGTTCCCACAAGACTGCTTTTCCCACTCATTTACACATTCACACTCCAACACTCATGCAAGGGGGGTTTCTTGCTCATGTACCAAAGCCCTTTGCAGGTCACTAAATCGCACACTTCACTTGCCAACTTGCATACATTCACTTAATCTGATCCTTCCCTCATCTATAGCCATGGATTCCATGCACACACTGTTCTGCACACACACACACACACACACACACACACACACACACACACACACACACACACACACACACACACACACACACACACACACACACACACCACCACCTCCAGTGTAAGAATGCATGTGATCTGGTGGCAGTGGCCCTTACTGACCCCTTGTAACCTTGGAGACGTCATGCTGAGTTCAGAGGTCACGGGCCGCATATCACCCCCATTCCCCCCCCCCCCCAACACACACACACACACACACACACACACACACACACACACACACACACACACACTGCTGTTCACCTGGCCTTTAATCTGCATTCTGGTCATGGACTCCAACAGCTTAAGTCATCACATTACTTTACATTAAGCTGGTTCTCTTCCCACGGCAAGTCACTGAACTGACCACATAGAGTAATCGTCTCTCAGTAGCCACTTAAGTGTAGAATGTAGGCATCAGCCTATTATTTAATAGATATTAATTAAAATATTGTGAGGTCAGTTTTGTAGGCAATTTATTTACTATATTTGTAAGCTAATCCTAAAAGAATACATTTTCTGGGAAATCATGTATAGCAGCATAGAGATGGAACAGAACTAAGTTAAATGAGAGTTAAATGTCAAACTCAGTGACAAAGAACAGAACTGACTCTTCTCTGACAAAGCCATCTCACAGCTTGGTATTGTATGCACTGAACAGAATTCAGCCCAACAAAAGCGTCCATGGTGAGCGGATTATAATTGGCTTGGCGGAATAACTCCGTCTCTGCGCTGCGCGCGTCGCCGTAGTTCTAGATTCCACCTCGCCAATTATAAATGAATAACTGGACACCTCGTCGGCCGTTATCCCTTACTTGTTCAACTGTTTGAGCAGATCCAGCTCAAACTAAGTTGAGATAAGTGACTCCCTGTTACTGAGGTGGCATCCGTAGCATAGTTGCTAACCGTTTGGCAATGGGGAATTTAGTTAGCAACTATGGTGAAACTAGCAACTTTGTTGGTAGCAATACAATTGCCCACTGACAACAAACGAAGGCAGGTATTCTCCAAAGTCCAAAAAAAGTGCTTAACTCAATGTGTTTTAGCCTGCACTAAGCACTTTTTTGCACTTAAGCACCTGGGAGAATACGGCCCTAAGTTACTAATTGACTGATTGATAGTGATAGGCTACTGTTGGGGTAATGGATGCCTGGTCAGTATGATGAATATTCAAACTGCACCAAATTAAAAGAGTGAAGTGAGTCGACCCAGAGTGGATAAACTTGATCTATTTACTATTCAGATTTTCACTGGGACAGAAGTAGCCTGGTCCTAACCAGTCCCTTGTTCTGTGCTTCTCTTTGTAGTAGGTAGTAGGTTTGGGATTCTGGCTATTGAGAAACCATTGCTTTCTAGAGATTTTTAGGTTCAAAAGGATTGGATCAGCACTTGACTGATAGCCTATCGTATTCTTGTGCCGGATTCACTGATTGGCCAGGATTGGATGCATCCTGAGTGAACAAGGCCAATGGCCGGTAACCCAGACTGGTATTGAAGGAGAATGAGAATCAAGCGGAATTGTGTAGACTGAAAAAAGACTGAAAGCAAAAATCGATAGACTCACTGTGGATGGAGCCGATTTTGTTGCTCATGGCGAAGCGGATGAGCTGGTTGGCCGGGTCGTACATGACGAACACCTGGTCCACGCTGAGCTGCTGAGAGGAGGGCGGCTGGCGGGCACCCTGGTCGTGTTGGCAGCTCTCGAAGGTGATGGTCTGGCGCCAACTGTAGCTCAGCTTCTGGATGTCACCATCGGGCAGACTCACTGTGTACTCACGCCGCGAGGAGGAGGTGATGACTAGGGGAGAGAGGAGTGGAAAAATTGTTCATTTATGGTCATTCAAACAATAGTCACATAATAATGATATATTTTAAATATATTGTTATATTTTATTATATTATATTATTATATATTTAATATTTCATATTCTACTATATAATCAATATATTTTTTTGTTGTCGTTTTACATGGGACATTTACACCATACACTTTGGCAACACTGTATCTAATGTTCATGCCAAAAAACCTAGAATTGAATTGAGAGAGAGAGAGAGAGAGAGAGAGAGAGAGAGAGAGAGAGAGAGAGAGAGAGAATGAAGAATTGGATGTTAAAATAAGGCCATGGATTCATTAAACAAACTATTTAGAATGAGAGGTTGGAAAATGTTCTGATAAAGAGAAAAGCAAGCATGAGATTGCTAAACTCTTAGGAGGGAGTTTTGAATGGTGGACAAATTCAAAGAAAGATTAATCCAACCTAATAATGAAACAATTACTTTCAAAATGCTGAAATATATTTTTAGAAAAATCATCTTTAAAGCATTGCTAGAAGTGAGGGAACAATATTAAATGATGATCAGCTTACAGCCTTCAAACAAAACAACTCTGTAAACAATTCTAAGATTGAGATTGAGATTGAGATGATACTCATGGAGAAAATTAAAATCCTCGGAAATCCCTGAAGGTTTTACATAACTGTTGTCAGAGAAAAGCCCAGCCAACCAATGACATATAGACTGAGACCATCTTCCTGGGGGAGCGACCTCTTTAGTGACCGTGATAAGGTCACTCTTTAAAAGCCAACATCCCGATCTGCTGGCTGACATTCAACACCTATTCTTCCAGAAGCTCATTTATTCTCAATGTCTCCTCCATGCACGACTTGAGGTCTTCATAGACACACAAGCTTTTAGTTCATCCTACCTTTCACACAAATGACAAACAGATGGGGAACAGAACTTCCTAGTAGGTGGTCACATGACCCCTACATGTTGACCTCTGACCTTTCCCATGCTGATAATGTAATAGAAAGAACTGCAGCTACTTTAAACACCACAGATTTTTTTTCTCTTTATCAATTTAAACTTTATCCTTTTGAGAGCTAAATAATAATAGTAATACATTAATTAATCATAAATAATATTTTTTTGTCATTTTATACAGCTTTCATGTCATTATGTCCACCAACCATTTTCTGGAAGAAAAAAAAATATCTAAAAAATAAAATAAAATGAAATACATTTTAAATACTATTTATCTATTCCACATGTATAATTAAACTGTTACAAACACAAAAACCTAACATATAAAATCTTAGTTCTGCAGTTAAATGACTTGAAAGTGTCTCTCTCACCATTGCGGGAATACTGGTAGATCTCGGAGAAGGGTTCGATCTGTACGGTGGCCCCTCGGGGCACCTCGGGCAAACGTCCCTCCAGCTGGGTACTGATGGTCAGGTGGTCGTGCTCGTCGATGCCCTTGAAATGCTGCGTGATGCTCAGGCGCTCGCCGCCAGGGTGAAAGGTCACCTCAGCCTGCCGCATGAACCTGCCACCTAAGGGAGGGGAGGGAAGGGAAGAAGAGGAGATTGAGAAAAGGGAGGAGGTGAAAAAGTGGCAGAAACAGACACACAAACAACAAACAAACAAACGAATAAACAAAACAACACACACACACACACACACACACAAAAATACTTGGTCTTTCATTTATCAGTCACTGAGGTGATTCACACACCCACTTACCACACCCTGACTGCAAAGGCCCTCTCACACACACACACACACACACACACACACACACACACACACACACACACACATACACACACACACACACACACACACACACACACACACACACACACACACACACACAGTACTGGGAGCCTTCATTGAGTCACAGATACAGGGGCATAAGGAGGAAACGACACACACACACACACACACACACAGAGAGAGAGAGAGAGTCTCTCTTTTTCTCTCACCCACACACACACTCAGAGAGAGAGACATACAACCACACACACACACACACACACACACACACACACACACACACACACACACACACACAACCAAGACCTCTCACCGATGAGGCTGAAGCCGTTCTCATATCCCGGCTGTTCGAGGGCGAAGGCCCACCCGATGGCTCCCCCGAGAGAGGCCAGTGGCTGCAGAGAGGGCCCCATGCTGGCCGGGATGGTGCTGATGGCCACGTAGGCCCGCCCGTCATTCGCCACCACGTACGAGTGCAGCTCGTTACTCGTAAACTCCAGCGGCGACGGCGATCCGCCAACAAACACACGGCCCGTCACTTTACCATTCATTCTCTGCGGCTTGCCTGGGGGGGAGGGAGAGAGAGATGGAAGGAGGGAGGAGGAAGAGGAGTGGAGTGATAGAACAAAGGGATGATGAGAAAGATGGAGATAAAGGGATGAGATGGAGGGATATAAAACCAATAAAAGAATGACTCCACCATAGATGGCATAGAAATATATCAGACTATTTAGCCTAACACTTTAGCAGCATGTTTTAACAGCAGCAGATTTTAGTGTCTGTTTGAAACAGACTATGATCTGGTTTCAGAGGAGAATTTAAAGTGGGGATGTAATAGAGGTGTCTAGTCTTCTATTCTCTCTTTCCATTAGGATTTTATAGTCGCCTCTGGGCAGAATGCCAGCAGAGTTAATAACATCCCCTTTAAGGGACAGCAAATGCTCATTAAAGGTACCTGGCTATACATAGTGTATAACCTTCCAGAGTGGAAAACAGACCTACTGTAATCACCTACCCAACTAAACAAAACATAAACAAATGTGGACCTTCTAGGCCCAATAACAAACCGAGGTCCCTAGAATGTAAACACAGACTCACCAGGCTACAAAATCTTGAATGGAGAGGAATGGAAAATTCTAGATTCTATTAGATTTCTGCTGCCATAGAACAGGCTGCCTTTGTAGTGCCTTGTACTGTACATGCATTGGAACAGAAGTCATACAGTACACAGCACAGCTCAGCTGACTTCAGCAAAGCAGTGAAACGGTACTCCATAGAAATTCCTCTGTTAGAGCCCGTTCACACTGACACGCTTTTTTCACCTCCAGGCGCTCGATTTCAATTGTTTCCCTATGGAACGATGCGACTTGACCGCTGCTACGCGCCTCGCGTAAAAAAGCGCAAGTAAAAACGCAAGCGACTAAAAAACGCAAGCGCTCAAAGTTGAAAATAGTTTAACTTTTGAGGTCGCGTTTTCTTCAACAATGGGCCCGTTGCCTAGCTGCCAGTCATAGCTAAGTCGGGGAGTTAGCGGTTTAGCCAAATCTAGCTGTCATAGCAACAAGACGTACATTTATCATTTTCGACCTCGCATGTTTTTGTCACTCATTTTTCAGAATACTCGCGTTTTACAAGCGGAAAAGCGCGTTCAGTGTGAAACCCCCCTTAGTCTAGTCTTCCTCTTCTGTTAGTCCGCCACCTCTCCTCTTTCATCCTCAGTCTACAAACTCGTCAAATTATAATTAGGCTCATATTAAACCCCACAGGTGGGATTATAATAATCTGGATTATCGACTACGGAAGGGGGCAGCACGTTCTTGTTCTTGTTCTTATATGCATTCCTCACCCTCGGCCACGCAGTCTCGGCCGTCACCATAGTAACCGGGCCGGCAGTGGCAGCAGTACCCGCCGGAGTAGTCGCGGCAGTCAGCAAAGCTGGAGCATTTCTGCCAGTTGTTGGCACACGTCTCGTAACTGTAGGAAAATACTGCAAGGAGGGATTGAAGGCAAGAGAGAAAGGGATAGAAAGAAAGAGAGAGCGAGAGAGAGAAATGTCACAACTGTCACAAGAACTGGAGCCAAAGTCTACTATAAATATATCAATAATATTAACATTAAAATACAATAACATGTGATGAAGGGTACACAGTTATTTCTCATAATGTAGAAGCCTATTTCCACCACATAGAGAAAAATCCGATCATGAATCTCGGAATACACAGTACTGTCTTACAATTCTGGCTTAATATCAAGAGATATATGAACCGGAATTTTTTATGTGGCCAAAAAAATGGGCTTCCATATGTTTGTGAACAGACGATCCTGTTTCGGACAGAATGACCTACCGTCCACATCCAGGTCATCTGCGTCCACTACGACCACCTGGGGGCGCTCTGGCTGGGGCCTCCTCGGCTCAGGCTGGTCAGGTTCTGGGTAGCTGGGCTTGGACTCAGTAGGCTCGGGGTACACGGGGAACTGGGCCGGGTACACAGGCACGGACGGCGCTCTGGTAGGAGTAAATGGGGTCTCGACCTCAACCTCCTCCTCCTCGTCGTAGTACGGCTCCGTCACGGTCACGTAAGGAGGGTTGACGGGACGCTCAGGTCTCCTCTCTTCACGAGTATCGGGGTCGGCGTCGGGACCGGGGACGAACTCTTGGGGTTCCAGGTGGTCTGCCTCGCCGGGGTGGATGGAGGTGAAGAAGGGAGAGGTGCCGACCTCGTACACCCAAACGCCGCGGCGGCCGGCATTCGTCTTCCTGGGTGGGCACAGCGAGAGAGACAAAAGGTGATTATGGATTATATGAGAGCTTGTGGAGAAGAAATTTCTTTTCTACTGTGGAGATAACATACTTCAAAATATACATTTCGTCACTCGACATCTTTGTAAATGAGGACTGAGACCTTAATGATCTATTGAGTTTAAATAAATCAAATCAAACTTCTTGCTGATGCTTCAAACCCGTCAACCTCTGAAATGCACTGAATAAGGAGTCATTCACACCCACCAATAGGGAACCAATCAACAGAGAGTAATTTGACAAATGGGTGGGGCATAGATATCACATAAACTTGTGTAGGACGAAGATCAAGAGAATTTGGAACAACATAAACTGAATGGCATCATGGGAAATTAAACAAAAAGTGAGCTTATGGTGCCATTCAGTTAGCGCAAGCTGCAGGTTTGCTAACGTTATTCAGTCTATGTTCGGTCTCTTGTTCTTATCCTACGGTCAGCATTTAGTGAGCACAGACATCAGGTCTATGGTCAGTAGAACAATCGCTTTAAGTAGCCTCAACATGCAACACAACTGGGGTCTGTTTCTCAAAGTGTAGGGAGGGCGCGCTCAACTTCAAAAGTAAAATAAAAGACTTTGGGTGCGTGAAAAGGAAAGCTATAGTCTTAAAGAAAAAGCACTCAAGCTATATCTAATTTATTATCCATGCAACGTTAGCCTAAGCCATCATCAGCGCTGATGGCTTAGGCCGAAACGTCTGCATGGACATGGTGGTATAATAAATATGAGTTGCTCTAAGTCCTCAAGCCACAGTTAGCTAAGTTTGCAATTAAGCTACAATACAATTTCCCATTGCCAACCAACTAAGTTGCTAACTGGTTAGCTGCTATGCTTTTGGGAATCGTACACCTGGTCAGCAGCACTTACGTGGTCAGCTCTTGGACGGATGCCTCATCATCGGTGGTGACGCGGTAGTAGTCCCCCTGATTGGTGTTCCAGAACCAGCCTGCCACTTCACCCTGGTTGAAGCCCACCTCTAGGGGCTGTCTCTCGCCCTCTATGGCCGTGGAGTGGAACTGCAGGCCATCTTTAGGGTACAGCAGGATGGCGTAGGAGGCTGTCTCCATGGAGGCCAAAACCAGCTGGAAGGTGTTTCTTTGCTACAGATGTAAACAGAGTAGAGAAATAAATTACTTCGTCTTTCTTTTTTCTGTTTTGACAGGATGACGTGCATTACGTTTGTGTGTTTGTTTGTTTGTTTATTTAAAGGAGGGGTGACCGTCTGCGATACAGTTGTGGCATTGATACAATCTACTGTATAGTTTGTTTATTAGCCCTTGTACCTCAGACCTATGATGTTGTAATTATAGTAGGGTGTTTTCTTTCAATCCCAAAAGTACATACAGTAGACTAACAAACAACTAGAGCGCTGATATGATCAAGCATTTTCATGAAGCAAGTCTCTATAATCTTACTTTAACAGAACGGTCTACATAGCAGACTTCAGATTATGTGATTTATTGACTGAGTGTTTAATTTAAGGAACATGCTTTGGGGTAGCTAGTAGGATGTTAAGTACTTCAAAGCACTTGAATTGAACACTACATGATGTAGACTGCTAGTACACAGAAACAAGGACCCTTAGTCATCTAAATGGGGGGAAAACCATCTACATTTTTGTTTATTGGTCTTCCATTATTCTTTGACTTGAACCATATGGCACTCTTTCTCTAGGGTGGCTTTGTAGTTTGCAAAACTTTAAATCACACAAAATGATAAACAAATATGGCTGCTGCCTGCTGACTTCACAAAGTACTCTGAGTACTCTAAGTCAATTTAGATAAAAGCCTTACAGTGTGTGAGTTTGAATGTGAATGTGTGTGTGTGTGTGTGTGTGTGTGTGTGTGTGTGTGTGTGTGTGTGTGTGTGTGTGTGTGTGAGAGAGAGAGAGAGAGAGAGGGGGGGGGTGCTTTCAAGAAAATATTCATGAGGTTGGATCTCGTTAAAGCTCTTGGGAGATGGCAACTACTCCACTGCAGGTGGGCCACTTTGACAGTTAAAGCTAATATCACCTTTTGGTCCATGACAAATAGTAGCTTATTCTGTCAGGGATTTGCAATGCTGTGAGAGTAAACATTTCATCAAGGCTCACGCCGACACAGAGGAGATGCTTCAACATACTGTAGATCAAGACTACAACCTGCATTAAAAATGAGCGCCTGGTGAAAAAAGGCTCTAGATTTGCTTAGGGGAAAAGTTCCACAAGCCTTCCACAAGGCAGAGTTGCACAAACTAAAAAGGCCTAACACTACTGGGAAAATGGGCCCAAAAAATAATAATTATTCTTGATTTTTACCTTGCCGTGAAAAGATGCACAAACTAAAAACCTTCTGTTTTGGGTGAGTGAGTGTGGGGAGTTATGTGTATTGATTTAATGAAATTGAGTTGAATTGAATTCAAATTGAGTTGAATTGAATTGAAGTGAATTAAAG
>JAODXP020000100.1:67500-75000 GCA_027497455.2 Sardinella longiceps | reverse complement strand
GAACACATCAACAAGTGACTTCCCCACCCAACACCTCCCCACTCCCCGCCACCCTTTCCAAGAATCTCCAAGTCCTACAACGAGCCACTTAGAACGGTGCCCTGAGGGGGAAGAGGGGTGTGTGTGTGTGTGTGTGTGTGTGGGGGGGGGGGGTCAAGTGAACCTGCTGAGGGGTTTTAGAGGTGGGTGAGGGTGTGGGGGCTAAGTGGTGGTGGTGCCATGAAGAGAGGAGGAGATGGAGGGGGGGTTCGGCAATATCAAAGCCATCTGGAGGGGCCCGGCTGGCTGGCCCGCCGAGAAGCTTGTGTGACTACAGAGCAACACAAACCCTGACCTGTCGCACCAGGGAAGGAGAAGGAGAGGGAGACACGGGTGGGGGGTAGGGGTTGGTAGGGACACAAGAGATCTAAAAGGCATACAGAGGGGAAAGGAAGAGAGAAGGAATGGAGTGAGTGGAGTGGAGTGCACACAAGAGAAGGAGAGAGAAAAGAGAGAAAGAGACAGTTAGGGAGAGAGAGAGAGAGTGAAAAGGAGAGAGAGAGCGGTAGAAGGAGAGAGAGAGACAGAGAGAGAGAGAGAGAGAGAGAGAGAGAGCGGGAGAGATAGTGAAAGAGAGAGTGTGTGTGTGTAAAGGAGAGAGAGAGCGGTAGAAGGAGAGAGAGAGAGAGAGAGAGAGAGAGTGTGTGTGTAAAGGAGAGAGAGAGCGGTAGAAGAGAGAGAGAGAGACAGAGAGAGAGAGAGCGGTAGAAGGAGAGAGAGAGAGACAGACAGACAGAGAGAGAGAGAGAGAGAGAGAGAGAGAGAGAGAGAGAGAGAGAGAGAGAGGGATAAGGGAAAAGGGGGTGTTGCTGGCTGGCTGGCTGTACTATGCATCTGCTGGCCGGAGGAAGGAGGAGGAAATCCCAGGTGCACATTTGGGTGGGGTGGGTTTGGTTTGGGGGTCTGAGGATCATATAGAAGAGGGGGAGGAAAGAAAAGAAAGGAAAAGAAGAAATTCCCACAGAAAAAAAACATACCACACTTAAGCTGATCACTGACCTGCAACCAACAGCCCCAACCCAACCCATCCCTTATAAGCCCCTCTGCCAGTAACTGCCGTAATCTGGACTTTTAAGTGTGTGTGTGTGTGTGTGTGTGTGTGTGTGTGTGTGTGTGTGTGTGTGTGTGTGTGTGTGTGTGTGTGTGAGACTTTTAACTTACCCCACAGTAACACACTCCACTGCAGTAATCTGGACTTTTAACTGGTAAGTGAGGTGTGTGTGTGTGTGTGTGTGTGTGTGTGTGTGTGTGTGTGTGTGTGTGTGTGTGTGTGTGTGTGTGTTACATTCAATTCACCCCATAGTTTGAAAACATCCACTCTTTGGCCACCCTAAAAAAATGGGTGACATGCCACCACCCCACATCCCGCTTTTTTTATACACAGACACAGACATGTTTTCATTAGATGGGGATTTTGGGGGGACATACTTACTTACACAACCCCCCACCAAGGTCGCTTGGGAGAGTGCAGAAACACAACCCAAAAAACGGTAGCCAGACAGGAAGTGAGTCCGAAGGGGAACAGGAAGCACTTATAGATTCTATTGCCTCAAGGAGGAGAGGGGCGGGAGTCGCTTTTTTTTTGGCGGGGGAGTGGGGGTTGACTGATTGTTGTTTGTGTTGATGGATTAGAAGTCGCCTTCTAATCTGAGGAAGGCGGATGGCAAAATGAGGCATGACAAGAATGTAGAGTTGTAGAGTGATGGTGGGGGGTGGGGGTGGGGGTGGGGGGGTTTGTCACAGTTAAAGGTGACACAAACGAAAAAGAAAAAAAAGATTCGGCATTCAACATTACAATATTTGCACCGCTTTGACTTAAGTCAGACTAAAAAAAATACTTACAATATATGTATATTGTGGATTAATATCCAGTCATTTATAGTCTGCACTTATGATGTGCTTTCTCCCAAAATGAATGAATTTGATCAAATCACCCCTGTGTCTTTCAGTGTTAAAGTCACAAAATAACTTCTTATAGCAACTGCTTTAGAGGATCATTCCTCCACTGGGTTTACTAAATGTCTGATATTTTATGCTTCATTTCCTCTTATCAAAGGCTCTTTTTTCTGGCCAGTGGAGTAGATAAGATCTACAGGCAGCCAGGAGAGGCCAAATCTGAGATTCTGAGATGCCTTGAACGGCCAAGTCCTACTAAAATCTGTTCTGCATCCTTTGCCAAGGCTTCCATGGCTCATAAATTTCACATCACCGCAGTGCATAAAAAAATATCAACACACACTTTCCGTTCAAAGTCATCATCACAAGAGAGGGCAAAAAACATTGCCTACAGTACGTCTCTATATTCATAACACAGAAAGAGCAGAACCTGTTGGCCACTTAGCTAGATAGATTTCTGCATTATGTCCTTATTGGCTGACTAAAGCTACAGGACAATCACGATGGACCTTATCACAAAGACACTGTTTCACCGACATGACTGATACAAAATGATACTATACTTGATCAGGTATACAGTATGTCTTTTTTCCCTGTGGCATGGGGTAGTTACATGGAAGACTAGTGTGTGTCTGTGTCTGTGTGTGTGTGTGTGTGTGTGTGTGTGTGTGTGTGTGTGTGTGTGTGTGTGTGTGTGTGTGTCAGTGGATATGAAATGAGTGGTCTCTCTAAGATGCTGTAACAATGAAAATGTCTCCATTGTGAGGCATTAAATGGAGATCTTATCTGTAACATAACCTAACTGCATTCAAGTTGGTGGTGGACAACTAGTGGAAAACAAATAGGACAACAAATATCAGCAACAGTCAGTAAATCTCTCACTCATCACTTTCAACACATACATTCATTCTCCTAGGCTAAACCCCGCTCTAAAGGCAGGGACACACAATTGTCTCCAGTCAATTCACAGGCCCTCAGGGTCCTCTTTAAATAAGCCTACTAATTTGGCTCCATTAAAACACATAGAGAGGGGAGAGAGAGAGAGAGAGAGAGAGAGAGAGAGAGAGAGAGAGAGAGAGAGAGAGAGAGAGAGAATTTGAATTGAATTTTCAACGTCCCTTTATTACAAAACTTGACAATTACAACGATCAACTTCACGCTATACTCAAAAAAAATAAGTTAGGAATGTCTCTTAATTAAATGGATGTGCGAGAGAGAGAGAGAGAGAGAGAGAGAGAGAGAGAGAGAGAGAGAGAGAGAGAGAGAGTATAAACAGTGGCCCACTTGAGTTTATACAGTATACAGTACGCAGGACACTTGACATAAAGTGTGAGCTACGCAAGGACAGTATGTTCCCCTGGACCTTTCCGGAACATCCGTCTCCAAACAGCCCCTATAGAGTTGTGTTGGACACTGTGTGGAACATGTGTTAGTCTGGTATTCTCTTAGCAGTGGGAGTGGAGTCTCCTTATGGAGAATTGCTTGAAAAAAAAATCTGTGTGTATGTTTGTGTGTATGTGTGTGTGTCTGGTCTGGAGGGGGTGGGGGGTGTGGCGGGGGCTCCTTCAAAAGAGGTTTCTCACAGACCTTTGAGATAAGTAACAGTGAATGTGAATGTAATGCATTCACAGATTGGGGGACCCCCCCCCCCACACACACACACACACACACACACACACTCAATTCAATTATCTACTGACATGTTTGTTAAGCACTTGCACTGTTGTTACACTTTGGGGCATGCAACACTGTCAAAAATTCCAATATCTATCCGTTGGTCGAGGTCCAGGGTTTAACACTCACACTCACACTCACACACACACACCCTCACACACACACACTCTCTTTTCCAAACACACTGACCACTTAACTGAGTGAGATAAGCGTCTCCCTCTCTCTCTCTCTCTCTCTCTGTTTGTTTGTTTGAATAATGAGCAAAGGTGACAAGAGACAGCCTCCCTGATTGACTCCCGTCTGAGTTCATTTACCACTCAAGAGATAGACAGACAGAACACGCTAGAGAGAGAGAGAGAGAGAGAGAGAAAGAAAGAGAGAAAGAAAGAGAGAGAGAGAAGGAGTCTAGTAGTGATGTCTGGAGATAAGCCCAAACAATGGAAGCAAGAGCTGAGGGAATCGTGTCACGCCTTTTGAGAGACTGACTCTGGCTTTTGATCCTAGGGGGACAAAAGTGCCGTGCGTGTCACCGACACAAAAGCCCAACTAATGAGGATTTGGGTTTAGGGTAAGAAGTTAGTTAGGCTTGGCTTTTTTTTTTTTTTTTTTGCCCCCCCCTGATATTTGGTGCCCTAGGCGTCTGCCTCGTTTGTCTATGCCTAGAACCTTTTTTTTTTTTTTTTGATGGGTAGATGGGTGAAAGAAGGGAGTTTGGCTAAGTGGTTCTTACTGCTTTACCCCTAGAGGGGTTGGTGTTGGTGTTTGTTGTTTCTGGGTTCCCAAACAAAGGAGACCCAATAACCTCCTTCATTGAAAGACTCGTAACGATCGTTGGGGGAAAACGCCCAGCTCTGTGTTGACCCCAAGTAATCAGTGGCAGCTTCCCTATTATTACCCATCACATTTAAACTGATCATTGTGTATGGAGAGCGCTGAGAAAGAGATAGGGAT
Organism: Sardinella longiceps; assembly: GCA_027497455.2. Lineage (NCBI taxonomy): Eukaryota > Metazoa > Chordata > Actinopteri > Clupeiformes > Clupeidae > Sardinella > Sardinella longiceps. The sequence goes on along the minus strand of JAODXP020000100.1, from coordinate 70,440 downwards.
GGTTATGCAGAGAGAAGAATAAAAAAAAGAGAGAGAAAGAGACTGACAGGGAGTGTTATGGAGAGTGAGAAGAATAAAAAAAGAGAGAGAGAGAGAGAGAGAGAGAGAGAGAGAGAGAGAGAGAGAGAGAGAGAGAGATGGAGAAGAGTCTTTGTTTAGTATCAATGTATTTCTGCAACACAATGTTTCCTTTCCGTCACTTTGTATCTGATGAAAACAAGTTTGTTATTGCCTTATTTTGTTAATCTAACAAACGAACGTATCTGATGAAAAGAATACAGTAAAAGCCTGCTAAAGAAGTTGAATCGACGGGAGAGGCTTTGCAGATGTGCAGATGGACAGAGGAGCCATGCTGTGGCGGAGAGGAGGGTGACCGTGGGTGTGGCGCGGGAGAAAGAGGAAGACAAGACTCAGCTGTTCACGGCAGGGTCCCGTAAAAAAACAGAACAGAACACACCCCCGGGCCAGGCAGGCTCTATGCTCTCGCCTGTATAGCCTCAACTCAGTCACTACTACGCCCAGACAGAGCTGCATAAATATTTAGTTTCGAGGCATCCATCTCTCTCATAGAGCGGTGTGTGTGTGTGTGTGTGTGTGTGTGTTGGTGTGCGTGTGTGTGCCTGTATGAGCCAAAGAGAGTTTCTCTGTGTGTTTGGGTGTTGTACTCATGTGATTCTGTGGGTGATTGTGTGTGAGTGTGTGTGTGTGTGTGTGTGTGTGTGTGTGTGTGTGTGTGTGTGTGTGTGTGAGAGAGAGAGAGGGGGTGGGGGGTGGGGTATGGGGTGATGATTGTGTGTGTGGGGGGGGGGGGTGACCTTGTGTGGCACGAATTGAATCGTGTGTGTGTGTGTGTGTGTGAGTGTGTGTGTGTGTGTGTGTGTGTGTGTGTGTGTGTGTGTGTGTTTATGTGTCTGTCTGTGTACTTGTGAATTATGTGCTGTGTGTTTCTGTCTGTCTGCTTGTGTGTATCTCGGCATGTGTGTGGGCTGAGGCACATAGAGAATCCCAGGCTCCATAACGCATATCGAGCGCATTCTTGCGCCCCGTCAGCCCACAAGGTCTCCTCTCAAACACACGCATAACATGCATTCATGATACATAAGACTTCACGCAAATTACAGCTCACACGAACCACTCGTTTTTTTTTATCACTTTTTATCACTTGTCAGTAGGCCAATCTAATCTGCACTTTGCTTTAAATGCGACTGTAATACAAGTTTATACAGTTTTTTTTAAGCGACTTGAATGTTCAAACCGGTTTTGAAATCAGTAATAGGTAAAAGTAAATGTTTGCCATTCTATCTCTGAATGATTGCCTCACATCTGTATGTGATCGATTCAGAGGTTTGGGTAGCCCAATCCTTCACCACCGTGACAGGATTATGATTGAAATGAGATTGTGTGTTTTAGAAAGTTAGGAGTAGGCCACTGTTATCACGCTCAATTCATCATCCGCGGTAACTGAGAAACCCGTACGCACGGGCTATTTCACACTTGTTGCAACACCATCTCAAGTCCTTCAAGGATGAGAGCGGTGTGAGCTTGCGTGCGTGCGTGCGCATTCCATCGCTCGCAGTCCGATTCATTCATTCGTGATGTAATCAAAAGTTGGGGGGGGAAGTTTTTGAAAGAGACAAAAATTTAATGTAGGCCTACAATATCATGCCAAAGATAATAAAAGAGCATGCAAAGTGAACTAGATGGCCTACTCACGTATAAGGTTTCATATGAGCTCTTGTAGAAGAAGAGGGTCTGCTCCAAGTCGAGCTCCTGCGTCTGGTCCGACCCTGGGTCCAGGAGTAGGTCCCCGTGCTGCACCCCATAGTCGAACAGTTCTGTTCGGGTCAGTCCGTTCACTGACACGACAAGTGCAAGATACTGTATCCAGGCAAGGCATCCAAGTTGGAGGAAACCCATGATGGAGTGTGACCGACACAGACACTGGTGCAGAGAACGTTTTTTTTTTTTTTTTACCCCTTCTCCACCAGTATCTCAAAGAGAGAAAGAGACACCAGCAGTCCAGTACCCGATGGTGGACCAAAGTATAGCGGTAAGAGAGTCAGGACGATCCATAGGTTTAGAAGGCGGAGTTTAGGAGGGAGGGGACTCAGATATCTTGGATCACGCTAAAGTTACTTTGAAAAGTGGTTTAGCAGAGTGCAACAAATGTGCTTTGTATTTTCATCTTACCTACAGTGATAAAAAAAAAACGATACAGACAAACATGATTGGTCAATAGGTCAATAGTTCAATTATCTACTGACAGGTTTGTGAAGCACTTGCACTGTTGTTACCACGATTAAAACAGGGTAGAGACATTGGTTATCTCTGGGTAGCCTACACTGTTGAAAATCCTTACATCAGTAGTTAGTTGAGGCCCAACAGCCTGTTCCAAAATAAGTGTTTCATGAAGTAATCATCTGGTCCCAAAACAAAATATTTTAAAATATATTCACACAATGCCAAAATATTAGGCTAACTTGTTTATGTTTTGGAAACAAAATGCAAAACACATTTTTCACGGAACACTTATTTTGTTTTGTTAACCTGTCTCAAATTCCATAGCTTGTGAAATAAAAATACTGGCAGGATAGGCTACAAAAGATAACATTTCAGCTATTATCATCCAGATGTGTGATTGCTATTTTTTTCACAACAGCAAAATGTATATTTTATTTAATCTTAAGTCCCTTTAAAGTATGTGGTTGTATATACAGGTGTTTCCATGTACTCTCCTACATGTCTAGTACTTAACCCTTTAAAAATACTAAGCATTTTGTTTGGAGTGAAGAAGGAGGTTGGTCTTTGCCCTTGTGACACCACAGTTGCAATTAGGCCATTGCACAATCCTGGGATGGCAGACAGCCCAAAACTATGTGTCTGGAATGAAATAAGAGGCCTAATTCAGTCCAAAACATGTGCCAACATTCTTCTGAAGCC
>JAODXP020000100.1:57500-62500 GCA_027497455.2 Sardinella longiceps | reverse complement strand
TATGTTGGATCCTTATTTTGCCCAGTAAAGGCCCTGATACTAAATAGTTGGCTTTGTTCGTATCAAATGGGGCAATTCACACCTGTCCTCTACCCCCAATGATTCCCCAAACATGTTGTTGAACAGTCAGGAGCTAGGCCATGATCTTTGTATAGTTTGACTTGATAGCCAAGCCTTTTTCTATCTGAAATTGAACATAATACATGCCATGAAAGCGGAACTATATCCATCAGGATTAATCTGAGTTAATTTTTTTAATCCGAGTTAAATTGTTTGGATTAATCACGTGATTAATCAGTTAATTTTGCCAGCACTAATATCAAAACATCATAAAATATTTCCTACAGTCCACATATACTCTGCTACTGAATCTTATCTTACAGCAGGAATTTTTAAACAAAGAATGAAAAGTAGTGGTGATGGAGGCACTAAAAGCTACATTCAATCACTGTTGAAGACTGGACATTTAATTTGGCCCCCATAGTAATTCACTGCACTGAGAGAGTTGCATAAGCGTTACGTAACAGGAGGAGAGTGAGATTGGTAGTTGGAGGCCCAGGAGAGATTGATGTGCACAGTCATCTACCGTTCTACTGTATAAATGTATTTTCTGCAGACGATCAAACTCCGTTTAATGACCGTGCCGCCTCTCCCGGTGAAGGCATGCACTCAATCACTTACATTGCACTCGACACACACACACACACACACACACACACACACAAGTACAGTATATATGCCCACGTACACACATGTGTGAGATTCTTTGACGCAAGTCGCCTTAGAGACATCTGACAGACGGGCGTTAGAGTTATTCTCAGCGGTGTGGACGTCTCGGCGGTTCCTCATTAATTAAATAATATAGGAGACACACGCTGAGATCTAAACTGATCTGTTCCGGTGTGGTCTGGAACCGTAACGTCATTGGCTGTGTTCTCCTTATACTGCAGGTACTGGTAGCCGTGTTCAATTAAAATAACAGTAGACAGCAGGAGACAGGAGAATATATGAATCATCTGCCATTGATGTGTGTTTGTGAGTTTGTGTGTGTGTGTGTGTGTGTGTGTGTGTGTGTGTGTGTGTGTGTGTGTGTGTGTGTGTGTGTGTGTGTGTGTGAGAGAGAGAGAGTATTGTATTCACTCAGCCACTAAAGTGTGAAGAGAATTTCCTTAAATGTGTTATTTGTTTTGAACAAAATAAATGCCCTAAATGACGTTGAAGTGGCATTTAAGCATGTTCGTTCGTTGTATGCAACTAAAAGTGTACAAAAAATTTCACATGAAACTAAAAGCACTTAAATGCACCGACCATGTATTAAGCTATTCAGATTGTTGCTTTCAGCACACATACTGTAAGTGCACTTAAAAAGTACACTTACAGTATATCACAAGGGAGCCTTTGTGGCTCTACATACTGCATTTGACTTTCCCAAACTGTCCTTGCTTTAGGCTTGAGTGAGTATTTATAAATGAGGTGTGTGCTTGCCCATCTACCTGGCACACTTTCAGTTCAGCGGCATCTGCCAATGTGCTGAAACTGTCTGGGTGAAATGTTCCACTTTTATAGTGCTCTTCCCCATTGCAATGATGTATTAATAAATATACTGTATCCATAAGTACTACCATTAACATGGGCTCACATGAGTAATTGTCTACTGTATATTGCATCTAGCCCCTATGAAAAATAGGTTTAGATTTTACTTTTTGGTTGCTAGATACAGTCATGGGATCTAGCAACCAAATTAGGTATTTTCTACTTCTAATGAGGTATTTTTCTAGCCCTATGAAAAAGAGATCTGGATTTGACTGTTTGGTTGCTACTGTAGTTATGGGATAGAGACCAAAGTGAACCAAATGAGTTTTTTTTTTCTTTTTTCTTTATTTTCTACTTCTAATGAGGCATTTTCTAGTCCCTATCGAAAAGAGATTTTGATTTTACTGTTTGTTTACTACTGTAGTTACAGTCATGGGATAGAGATGCCTAGAGTCCTAAAGCATTATGGGATGTGATGTGTCAGATTTTAATGCATTTAATATTGCATTAGTGGGAAAGCCAAATGCAGTCTGTGCCTCCTCAGCAAACATGGTCAGTAGGAACATGCTGCATCCTATTCACATAATGATGCCTCACCATGATCAGGTTACCGGTACTGCGATAAGATGGGAATGTTAAAAGTGTTGCCAAGACGATGTGGATCCCCACAAAACAACACAAAGCAAAACAAAGTAAAGGCAAAACAGGAAGTGAGTGACCTTTTGACCTTGATTGTCTTTTCTGTTCCCGTATTCTTAGGTCTTCTTCAAGGCCAAGTCCAAGTACTCCCCTCAGCTGCTGAAATACAAGTAAGTATGAGTATACTTCAGAAAGTGGATCTGAAGGATCCACAATATATGTAGTAGGTACTGTACTTCAGAAAGAGTGCTGAAAGGATCCACAATATGTAAAGTATGCACTTGAAACAGTGTGCTTTAAGAAGGTATAGCAGGGTAGGCAATTATTTTGGCCAAAGGGCCACATTGGGTTATAGATATTGACTGACAGGCCGGGTGGTAACAGTTAATCTGTGATGGGAGTTTATGTCGGTAAATTGGCATGTCTCAAACCAGTAGCCCCACTTTCTTGAGAGGACATGTTAGCATGGGTGTTAAAAGGGGAGGGGGGGTATATTTCATAATGCAACAAATTTGATAAATCAGGCCTATAATCTTATTCACCTTGGCTAAATGGAAAATTATTCTTATCATGGGAAGGCTCTACGAGCCAGATTGAATAGCCCAACGGGCCACACATATGGGTCTTGGTTCTCTCTCTTAGTTCTATCTCTGCATTTCAGTAGGCCTTTCTATATAAAGTATGTACTTTAAGGAGCTACAGTATGTACTTCAGAAACTGTGATTTAAGGGGCTACAGTTCTTCTACTATACTTCATAATCCAACAACATGTATGTCAAATAGCACTGTGTGTTTGAGAGATTAGGGCTTGGGGTGCTATTAAGATTCAGTAAATATCTTGAGATTCCTATTCCTCTAAATTTAAGGAAAGCAAAAAAGGACAGTGACTGACATTTAGTTTTTTATTCAAGGCAACAAGACTCTAAAATGGCAGGCTTGGGAGCTGAAATGTCTGCAGCTTTAGACCCTGTAGAGTAGACTGTCTGTCTGCTAGTATACCTTGACATTTTCTTTCCCCCTCGCTTTGCTGTGGTATTTCTGCCTTTCCCTCCCTCCCTCCGGTGAGACGACCTACTGCTTCTGCTGCTCACTACTGTTGATGTGTGTCCTAAATCTATTCCACTTGTCCTCCTTCTTCCCTCCACTTATGTTCCTCCTCTCTCTCTCTCTCTCTCTCTCTCTCTCTCTCTCTCTCTCTCTCTCTCTCTCTCTCTCTCTCTCTCAATTCAATTCAATTCAATTCAATTCAACAATGCTTTATTGGCATGATGAACAAGACATTCATATTTCCAAAGCAATCATACAGTCCAGAGTACATATAGGTACAGGTCCACGTATACTGTAGGTCTCTCTCTCTCTCTCTCTCTCTCTCTCTCTCTCTCTCTCTCTCTCTCTCTCTCTCTCTCTGTAAATCTGTCGGTCCTTTCATGGTATCTCCTTCTCTAGCCAATTGTGTTTGATCTGACTGTATTGTCTGATCTTCACAAGGCCTCTGGTTGATATGGCTGCTGATCCCACTGAGTCTTGCATATAGGCTACATACAGTACACTCTCATTTCATTTCCTTTCCTCTGGTCTCCATCCCTCCATCCACCCTTTCCCCCCACTTTTATCTTCTACCTGTTCTCCCTAAGGTGTAGTAGTTGATGTTGCTGCTGATCCCTCTGAGTCTTACAGTATCGCCTACATACAGTAGCCTACACTTTTTCATTCCTCCTCTCATTTCATTTCCTCTCCTCTGGTCCCCATCCCTCCATCCTACTCTTCCCCCCCTTTTCCCCCACTTTTATCTTCTACCTGTTCTCCCTAAGGTGTAGTATTCAGTTTTTGCAAGCATCAGCTAAAGCTAAACCCGTTGTCCCTCACTCCTCCTGTCTTTCTGTCGTTCTTTCTGTCGTTCTTTCTTTCTTTCTTTCTTTCTTTCTTTCTTTCTTTCTTTCTTTCTGTCATTCTTTCTTTCTTTCTTCTGCCCCTTTCTCTATCTACTCTCCATCTCAATCAGTTGTCATCAGTAATCTACCCTTTGCTATCGTCTCCACTGTCATGGACCACAGTTACATGCAGGGAATATACCAGTTTTAAACGTAATATTGACAATATCTGGTTTGTGCCAGATACTGGAATAAGGCCAAGATGAATGAAAGCAATCAGAATGAACAGTTTACATGACTCAGGCACGACTCGCATTGGCAATATTCAGTTTACAACTGAGACATTCCGTGCACGTAAGAAACCAGTCATTGTCTCTCAGGTCATCTCAGCACAAAGGATTCATCTTTGTCGCTCTCCACATCTTATTTTTTTTCACATTTTCTTTCCTCCTTTTTTATTTCTCTCTCTTTTTCTTGTCCCTTGTCCAGGATGTTCCTCAACCTGCTTTTTGTCTACAAAAAACTGTCTTGCTGTCATCTCCCACACAAGACAAGACATGTTCTTGTCACGTGCATGTAGTTAGGGAATAAAATGTGCAGAATGCTCTTGGGAGAAGAAGCTGTTCTGTGAAAGGGGGATGTGGTGTGTCTGGATGGAGAGGTGGAAGGATGAAGTGCATATCTACTCCTCTTGTGCCTTCATCAACTGTTTACACACAAATGTTGGATCTTACTGGTGTTTTTTTTTGTCTCCAATCCTTTGCCTCCTTCTTCCTTCAAACTCTTTTATTTTTGCTCCTCCTTCTTTCTCTTCCCAACTTTCCTCTCTCTCCTCTCCTCCCAACTTTCCTCTCTGTTCTCTCCTTCAAAGACATCTGATCTGCTTGACGTTCTCATGAGCTGTTCAATATGCCCTTTATGTGAGCCTAGAGCTCCTTCCGGCTGGCTACAGTTCCC
>JAODXP020000100.1:27500-52500 GCA_027497455.2 Sardinella longiceps | reverse complement strand
AAAAAATCTAAACTAGCTGTATCTATAGCCACAGGTTACAAAGGACTGTGAAAGGTTGGTGCTATTGAAGACGGTCAGGATACAGAGACAGACCTCTGATTGGGCCAAAGCCATGTCCATCATTGTAGACGTTTGACATTCATTGGTTATGTGGGCCGACAAGCAAAATGTTATAGAGGAGAAAATGGCTCCTGGCTTTGTTTGTTATAGTTGCTGTTGGGGGTAATGTTTGGATTGTTGTCATGACGATGGTGCTCGTGGTACTGTAGGTTCCAAAAGAACCTACTCCCATCTTGGGTCAGTTCTCAAGGTGTCAAAGATGACTCTGTGTGTTGTATTTACATTTAAATAATTTACCAGGCATGCTAAGGCGTAAACTTACAGGTACAGGACAATATATTTATTATTTTACATGATATTTATTTATTGGTCCTGTTTATTATTAAACCTGTGAGAATCAAACTCGCACGCAGTCCCCTGGGAACTGGACTGATGACCCCTGAGAATTAGACTTTGTGGGAAGCTGAGTCCCCATACAATACGACAACAGAGGTCATCCAAGGACACATGGAGGATATCCGACAATTCGGCGGGGATATCGGACAAGTCAGTGGTGGTGGTGGGGAAGACCTGAAAACAGCAGTTAGCCAAGAAGCTCTGTTTCATTCCAACTCAATGATTGTAAAACGTGGTGTAGTAGTGGTGGTGTGGTCACCGAGTGAGAGGTTAGAGGTAATTTAAAGGACATTTAAATCAAATCAACCACAGACTTGAGATTTTTTTTTTTTTTTTGTGATCTAGATTTGAGTGTAGTCAAACTGACTGGAGGTCAGTAACCTCAGCTGGGCAAGAGATGACTAAAGCTTTCCCTAATAGCCTTTTCTCTGTAACAATCTAGAACTATGAAATAACAGAGGCACCAACAGAATGGATAATTAGTTACCTGACTGACCATGAGAGAAAGATTTCTATTTTTGGTGTGAAATGCATTACAGCATTAAAAGATTTTATTTATTTTTAGTCTTTGACAGGACATAAAAGACTAATTTAGGCAGTCATGGCATCATCATAATACTATTGAGTATGCAGACAAAGCACGACATCACATTTGCTGTGAGTAGTATTTATCAAATCTGCAATGATGTGGTTTGTGTCTTGAATTATGATTGTGAAAGAGTTTTATATTTGCAAATTGCAACGAATACAATTATATATTATATATTTTTATGTTTCCTGAAGTTTGAACTGGAGCATATTGTGATGCACAATGCACAGTAGTTTAGCTACTTTTAACACACTTGTGGCAGCGTTTGTGTTGTGAATGTTTAATTAATTAATTAGTTTAACTATTTATTAACTGTGAAATGGGAATTAAAGATATTTGTGACATACTATATTGTTCACACTTTTTGACCTTTTGGTATAGACGAATCCGACGAGCGTTTTGTGTAGGCTGCCATCTTGTGGCGAAGCCATTGTTGGACTGTAAACAAAACATCTTAGACAATGCACATTCAATGACAACTAACAGCAAAGACCATGGAATACTCTGACATTATACAGGTAGTAATGAATCTCGTAAATCATGGCATTTTATGGTGTGCTATCACGTTATTCTTATGGACAGATTGGCGATCTGGGTAGCTCAACAATGGCGCCTGCTTACTTCCGGTAGTTTTCTCGGATTCGTCATGCACACATAAATAACACAAATTCCAACACTCGCTATGTGGAATGTTGGAAGCATTTTTCCAATACTCATTTCAATGCAATCATTCTGTTCATATTAACAATTTTATATTATTAATTGATCAGATAATGGTCTGTCAAGAAGCAGTTTTAAAAGTCTTAATACCAATGTCGGTCATATAATTTTTGGTCCATGGTCATAGAGCCATAGCCTGACCTCTAGTGGTCAACACAGTGAAGTGCTCCATTTTTTTTATATTCTATGTACTATATTCTAAGTAGACACAAAAACAGCCCATAAAATGACTTGGTGAGGGACATAAAGAAGCACACTAGATTTCACACAGGCTTAGAAGCACACTGGATTTCACAAGAACACAAGTGGCACAAGGCCTAAGGGTCTCCTCATTCCCATCAAAAATTTAGAATGTGCACGGTGCCCAGTTCTATCATAATGCCAACAAACACTAGTTAATTGTGTTCTTCTAACTATGTCGATTCAGTACTGAAGTGTCTGGAAGATCATGCAGTTATGTTCAGCTAGTTTTACCCTAAGACTCCTCAGTGTTGCTGTATCCTCAGAGTCAATGGCTGAATCCCAATGCCCACCATAAGCCATGAACCCTCAAAGACTTCATTAGAATGAATCTGCCTTGTGATTGGCCAGTTCATGCCAGCTAAGTCTTTGAGGCTTCAGGGCTTAGGGTCACGGACCTCAAAAAAAGAAGGTCAGTGCTTAGGGTGGACATTATGATTCAACTGTTAACCCCCATGTCATGTTGTCATCACACATGTGCTTAACAATATACACTTGGAACAAAACCACAGACTGCTATGCAGATGACAAGCAGAAATCTTTATTTCCGGTTTCAAATAAATATACTTAACAAGTATACACATCAATATGGGTGCACTTATATATTTTTATAGACTCATATAGACTTTGAAAAGAACAACAACAACCAAACCAACCAAAAGAAAGAAAAAAGAAGAAGAAGAAGAAGGAAAAAAAAAAAAAAAAAAAGCTTTTATTTCCTTTCTCGGACAAAAAAAAAAAATGGACATCTGTGTGGCTCAATAGTTTAAACGAGTCCTCAGCACAGGCGACGTGAGGAACAAAGGCAGGTAAGCTTCAGAGACGCATCTAGCATCTGGTTAATCCAGGTAAGCAGGCCAGAGCAGGTTTCTTTTATCTATTTATTTATTTTTTTATTATTTATTTAATAGATCTTTTTTTAAGCACACAGTTAAGGCAGATGAGTGCACAAGACAAGGTGTGTTAAGAGAGGCTGCTGACACCATGCAATGCCCTCACTCTATCAAAGACACACACACACACCCAGCACACTGATCAAACAGATACACACACACAAACACGCAGGATGACTTAACTCCTTTCTTTACCATTGTGACCATGCGTGCACACACACACACACACACACACACACACACACACACACACACACACACACACACACACACACACTCTTCTCTCATTCTCACCTGAGAATCTCGAACAGTAAACACCTTTTTGGCATTGTGTTTGTGTATGGCGGCTTCCAAACTCATCTGCACTCAACTGACTTACAAGTGTGTGGTAAAAATCACACACACACACACACACACACACACACACACACACACACACACACACACACACACACACACACACACACAGGAGCAGTGAGGCTAAATAGCCAGAGTCTACAGAGATAAGTAGGGGACAATAAGGGGAATATGGCATATGGGAATATGGGGGGGTTGCTTCAAGGTAGAAATGCTCATGATTGTAGTTTTAGTTTGTCAAAATGAATGTTAAATAACTGCCAGTATTGCATATTACTGTATATCAGGCATGTTGTTTAGCTAGTGATAAATCAGAAGTGATTGGATTATTCTTGGAATACGGCGCCTTGAAGATGCTCTATTGCAAGACCCAAAACAAACAAACAAACAAACAGACAGACAGACAGACAGACAAACAAACACACAGGTAGCCATGCCGAAGCCAAATGGAAAATGACAGCCATCCAAAGGACACAGGCAGCGTAGCTGATCATGTGGAGGAGAGTGAAAGAAAAGTCTTTGGTCCTAAATACAGAAAACGCCACAGCCCTCTTCCTCAGTAGTATTACCACAGCAGGGAACCAGACAAGTCAACACACTCATAGTCATGCATTCATTCTCCTGTCACAAACACTCACCATCTTCTGCTCCTGCTCCCCACCCACCCTTCTCCCTCTTTGTAAAACAAACACACACCCCACACACACACACACACACACACACACACACACACACACACACACACACACACACACACACACACACACACACACACATACACACACACACACACGCACTTCCGACTACATTTTCACTTCAAATTAAAGTTGAACAATTGAGTAAAAACAAAACAAAAAAAACTGGGTAATGATCGTAATAATGAATGAAATCATCTCAGCTTTTACCTATCCCCACAAACAAAACAAAACAAAACAAAACAAAACAAAACAAAACAAAACAACCAAGGACAAACAAAACTCATGGTTGAAATTAATTTACACCAAGCCAGCAGCTGTATAGTGCAAATGAACTAAAGCTCAATCCAAATGCGCCCCCCAAAAACCCAAAACACTGAACCTTCAAAAACCTCACTCTCGACTTTCCACGATTCGGCTAATCATGAAGTCTGACTCATGCAGGATAATTATCATGCTATAGGGCTCGGGGGTCGAGTAGAGACATTGGGATCGTCCAATAGTCACAAAGCCAATAGTGGACTGTTCCCAGCTATAGGTGATCACAGGAGGAACCGTCCCTCTTTATTCAGCTGAATGGTGTTTTTTGCCCTCAACTGCACCTTCCAGGCAGCACAACCTAAAAGGCACAACCTCAACCCGCTTTAACCCTTATCCTAAACCAAAATTGGGGGGAGTAGTGCCTTAAAGGTAGCGCTGCCTGGAAGGCACCGTTGAAGGCAAAAAATGCCAAAGACCCTTTATTCATCAGAAAAAATAAATCTCTTACTAAATGACCCTATGTTGTTCTTAGGTCCCTAGGGGTTGTGCTATGGCTGGAAAAAGCATGACTCACAGCTCTTATGATTGAATGTAGCCGTTTTGTTTTGTTGTGTGTGTGTTTGTTTGTTTGTTTGTTTGTTTGTTTATTTTCCTGTGTTTCATCGGCATGATACAGCCAGAATCTCAGCCAATCAAATTGAGTCAATTTTAGTTTGCTTTTGCAGTCAGGTATGTTTTACCAGCTCTTATGGAAGATCTTGCCTTGGCAGACTAGCTACTGTGAACCCCACTTCTGTACACCTCACGCTATATAATTTTTCTTAAAGAGCAGATATATTTCTTCATAAACTGTATTGAGACTGCAATTGACAATTGTGTCACATGCCACAAAAGCTTCGTCACAACAATTTATGTCTTGCTTGTTTTATGTTGGTTTTAGCACAAATAACACAACTAGAATCTGAATGAACACACACACGCACACACACACAGTCTTATTAGACCCAAGCCCAATCCATATTTAGCTCAATGCTACCAATCAACTCTTGCAAACAAATAAAAAATTTAAAAGAAAAAAAAAAAAAAAAAACCTTAGTAACAAGTATCCATGCCAAGTCACTGAGACCAAAATTCATTACAAACTGATTCCGGGTATGCACTGACCGTGTAAAAACAAAAAAACAAAAACAAAAAACAAACAACAACAAAAAAAAAAAACAGCCTTTGCTCATCTACAATGGCGTCTAGGTGATAATCATTTGAATCCTATAACTACGACTCAGGGAATGGTTTTGAATAGTTAAGTGAAGGCAAGTGGCAAAGTAGAGTTCACTGAATGTACAGATGCTAAAAAGGAAGCATGGTAGAGACAAAGTGAAGAAACAAAGGGGAGATAGAGAGAGAGAGAGAGAGAGAGAGAGAGAGAGAGAGAGAGAGAGAGAGAGAGAGAGAGAGAGAGAGAGAGAGAGAGAGAGAGAGAGAGAGAGAGAGAGAGAGAGAGAGGAGGAGGGAGCTAGAGAGAGAGAGATCTTGCATTGGACTAAAAACTTCAGTGATTACAGACATGGCCTTCACATAGACCATTTGGACACACACACACGCACACACACACACACACGAGGGCAGGAGACAGGACACACACTGGATAGTGTACATTTTATCCAGGTATAAACAAACAACCAAACAACCAATCAAATTAAATCAAAAATGAATAAAAATGAATCAAAATCAAATCAATTAAATCAATAAACTAATAATGAGGTACTCGCCCCCTAGCAGAAAAGAGAGGGTCCCTGTTATCAAGAAAGAGGGGAAAAAAAAAAAAAAAAAAAAAAACTTTAAAGAGAAAGAAAACACTGCTGTCTGCATTGGCAACAACCTCACATACTGCAGAGGGAAAAGCTGCTCAGTGGAAAATATCAGTTTGCATTTCATTGTTGGAGTTTCCGTTTTCTGTTTGCAATTTTTTTTTTTTTTTTTTTTTAATTCTGTTTTTGTTGGTTGTTTTTGTTGATTTTCTTGCCTCTATCTTTGATGAAAAAGCCGGTGCACTAACTGTAAAGGATGCATCCCTCTCCCCGGGCAGACATGGAGAGGGCAGGGCTCAAACAACGGACAGCGGGCAACCCGAGTCGGGTGGCATGAAGTTGGCATTCACTTGGCAAGATGAGGGGGGCAGATGCCAACCTCTCGTGGCTCGTGGCACGATGGGGTGGGGGATCAGTTGGGGGAATCAGTTGGGTAAATAGTCAATTTATTTTATTTTTTGCTTGTTTTCATCATTATTGCAGCTGTTTTTTTCCTCGTTTGTTTTATTTTCTTCTCAGACGTCAATCCCACAACTTCCTGTAGGTGGCGCTATGCTAGTGTGTGTTGGGAGGGAGCAGGAATGGGAGGTACAGTAAGACTATTGCAGTGTTTAGTTGGGAGAGACATGAATGGGGTGAAGTGGGTGAGAGTTGTCGCCACCTAGTGGCCAGACACACCTTTGTTACCTGTGTTCCTCCAACAAAGTTCTGAAGTTATGCAGCTCTTTTATGCTTGTGGCTAACCTGAGGCAGGGATACAGAAGAAAGTGCACACACACACACACACACACACACACACACACACACACACACACACACACACACACAAACAGAAGATTAAATACGTGTGGACCATTTTTATAGGCCTTTTTGTTCTCTCTCAAACACATTGAATGTCTAACAGAACCACAAAAAAAAAAAAAAACAATGCATATATTTGTTCTTCTGTATTACTTTGTCTCTCTGAAACCATAAACCAATAGAATTAGACAAATAACTATTAATTTAACACACAAACTGTTCCTTAACTCTGGAAAGGGGAAAAGGAAAAACTCATAAATTAAACAAACAGACCAGGCATTAGCCTCAACTAGTTTGCATGCTCACTGGTTGTCAAAAATTATGCTAGTGGTTTGCAGCTCCCATGAGTTATAGGGGGATGAAAATGTGTACAGAAGCCAATACATATGGGTCCGTATGTTTTAAGATGGGAGCCATTTAAAGGAAAAATCCAGAGTGAATCAACAAGTAGCCCTACTGTTTTATAGTTCCAAGCGCTATTGATAGCAACCTCATGTATTTCATGCAACACAAACTGAGATAGCGAAACGGCAGCTAACGGTAACAGAATGGGGCATTTCAAAACGAAAGCAAATCGATTAGGTTTTGTTTTTGACATGCCTCATTCAGTTAGTGTTAGCTGCCGTTTCGCAAACTCGGTCTACGATGCACAAAATTTTATCATTGAGGTGCCTTTCAATAGCGCTTCACAGTATAAAACAGCAGGGCTACGTGTTGATTCACTCCGGATTATACCTTTAAGTGTACAATGCTTAAGTATACAATGCTGCTAATTTATAGGCGGCAACCATTTTAAGTTCATTTTTGGATTAAAGCAACTACTCTAGCATTGGCCATTTGAAATGAATAAGGGCAGGACTTCCTCTCTGGCTCCTGACAAACTATGTATTGTTGAACTGAGCGAGACTCACCTGCCGAAGCCATTGATCAAAGCGACGATCTCTTGCCTAGTCAGCTGGAAGCCCTTGGAGGGAGTGTGCTCCGGAAGATTCTTTATCTCCTTCTCCGAGAAGAGGATCTTCAGGGCTGTGCCCAGGCCTTGCGTCTGATTGGACGAGGAGGAAAGAGGAAGTGCAATGGGCAAAAGGGAAAGAGACAAACAGACAGACAGACAGACAGACAGACAGACAGGAAGAAAGAAAACACAACTAAATCATCATGTTCGTACACATCTTGTGTGTGTGTGTGTGTGTGTGTGTGTGTGTGTGTGTGTGTGTGTGTGTGTGTCTGTATGGGAGTGTGTGTGTGTGTGTGTGTGTGTGTGTGTGTGTGTGTGTGTGTGTGTGTGTCTATTGAAGCGTGCAAATCACCTGAAGTTTCCCCCACAAGCGACATTTACTGCAGCCCACGCAGTCCATGATGCGAGAGATGTTCTTAAAGTGCAACCTGAACTCTTCCTGCAGTTAAACACACACACACACACACACACACACACACACACACACACACACACACACACCGTCAATAATGGATTACTAAACCTTTTCCAAACAGCAGGCCTGAGGTAGACAAATCTAAAAACAATGAGGCGAAAGCCAGATTAGCAAACAAACAAGAGAATCGTGTGACACCTGTTGGAACAATGCACACACTGTTCCACCGTTCTAGCATGCAAACAACGGATGCAAACAAGACGTGTTTGCGGATGGACAAGGAGTCATGTTCCCCCTGTGTGTTGTGATGGAAATAATCCTGTGGGTTATCCACGGTTCCAATGTGCTACAACAGATTTGTCCCTCTTCAAGCTTTAGGCTTTTAGTGGGTTTCAGTTTTATACAAAGAATTTTCACAATCCAATCATAAACTTTGGAACAGGACAAAAAAAGAGGTTCCAAAGAGATTTGTGAATCAAATTTAAATATTTAACATGGCTAATTAAGATTTGTTTGCGGGTGGACAAGGAGTCATGTTCCCCCTGTGTGTTGTGATGGAAATAAACCTGTGGGTTATCCACGGTTCCAAAGTGCTACAACAGATTTGTCCCTCTTCAAGCTTTAGGGCTTTTAGTGGGATTTCAGTTCAAACAAAAATTTTGCACTAAATGGGTGCACTTTACAATCAAATCATAAACTTTGGAATAGGACAAAAAAGAGGTTCCAAAGAGATTTGTGAATAAAATGTACTGTAAATATTTAACATGGCTAATTAAGCAGCTTCAATATAACGTCTTCACAGGAGCCATGGTGGTTTTTAATATCTTATTAAGGTTTAGAGCATACCTGGGCAAACTAAGGCCCGGGGGCCAGATGCGGCCTGCGGAGCTATTTAATGCGGCCCGCAGAGCCTTCCCAAAATAAAATTATTTCTCTTTTAGTCATGGTGACTTAACAAATGTGTTGTAAGAACATGAAATGCAAATTCTGCCCTTTTAAACCTGCATATTAACATGTCCACTGAAGAAAGTGAGGCTACTGGCTTGAGACTTGCCAATTTATCGACATCAGTCGGTTAACTCGGCCCAGCCCGACCCGGCCCGTTAGTCAAAATCTAAAAGCCAATGTGGCCTCTTGGCCAAAATAATTGCCCACCCCTGGTTTAGAGGGATTGGAAAAACAAGAAAAATGATCTAAACTTTAATAATGACCCCAACCCCTTATTTTTGGTAGATTGTTTAACAGGTCCATGTTTGTGTTGGGATTCTGAAGTTGCAAAGTTTGGAAAATTAATTTTAACATTTATTTATTTATTGTAAAAGTAAATATTTCATACTGATTCTTTACTTCCTTTGATTCATTACACTGCTTATCACTTAAACTACTTTAAGTTAAAGATATAAATAAATGTATTTATATCTGTTTGTTGACAAGAAACATTGATAGCATGGACGTTTACCACTTGGAGACCTCTGAAAAATAAATAAACTATTAAATAAATAAAAGCAGGGTGCTCAGGGTTTTTCCATCATGCTTGCCAGCAGTGAGACCTTCACACACACACACACACACACACACACACACACACACACACACACACACACACACACACACACACACACACACACACACACACACACACACACACCCTTCACACACACACAACACTTTCCAATCTAATATGTTTGACTTGCCATTTAAAAAACACACAGCCATGTTTTAACTCTTCTGATAGCAGTTGCAGCAAACTAAAAACTCTTAACATGATCAACATTAATTTCTTAATAAATCCTCATCAATCTGTCATAAGTAAGTGAGTTGTCTGCAAAAAAAACACATCAGAGACTCTCACAGCCATGTATTAACTCTTCTGACAACAGTTTCAGCAAACAAAATGACATGGTTGGTCAACATTAATTTCTCAATGAATCATTCTCTCTCGCTGTCATACTGTGAGTGCTGTAAGTGCACATCATATCATATGAGTGCTGTAAGTGCACATCATCACAGACTCACCTTCAGTATTTTGGCTTCTATCTTGTGTCCTGCAAACATGGACTTCTCGTCAAAGTGCATGGGGAAAGTTCTGGAAGGGGGGAGGGAGAGGAAGATGATCGAGAATAAATAAGTGCTTCCTTTAAACACAGGCACAGATGTGAACCGTGTACACTTGCTAATGGGAATAGCAGAGGGTGGAAAGACAGAGAGAGAGTTTAGGATCTAGGTTACATTTCATTTATCAGCTTTGGCAACACAAAATGTTTTTGTCATGCCAATAAAGCGTATTTGAATTTGAATTTCTGTCATGCCAATAAAAAGAGAGAGAGAGAGAGAGAGAGAGAGAGAGAGAGAGAGAGAGAGAGAGAGAGAGAGAGAGAGAGACCACTGTCATTTTTCACTTTTCTATTTAGTTACTTATTTTCTATTTAATACAAACATTCTTTGCAGGTAGCCTCAATTTTTTTCTCCAGTCAACCAAATTCCCCCCTGTCCTTTTTTCATAACTTATTATTAAGGGATTATCATAACTTATCATAACTTTATATTATGGGATGTAGCTGTTGTCGTGGCGACCCTGGCGACCCTTACTTGGTCTCGTTGAGGAGCTGCAGCAGCAGCTCCTTGGTGCTGGAGTCCTCCTGAGAGCTGCCCGTGTACAGGTTGACGAAGGCGCGGTCGAAGTAGGGCGCCACCTTGGAGAGGGCGCGCAGCTCGATGAGGTAGAGGAAGTAGAGGTTCTTCAGCCGCCGCGTGCCCTCGTCCTTGGCCTCGGCTGGGTCGAACCGCCGACGGAACTCCTGCATGTTGGGGCCCCATCTCTCCTTGCCCCAGACCTCTGTGAAGAGAAGGGGAGGGAGAGAGAGAGAGAGAGAGAGAGAGAGAGAGAGAGAGAGAGAGACCCTCTAATGTATCCATCTGCAGTTAAGAGTGCAAAGGAGAAAAAGACATTTAAACACAACTTTCTCAGGGAAAATCCAGAGACTGTATGGTCTGATACCACTGAAATAGGAGGCAGGCCTACTACCACCAACCTGATCCTGTACACAGAGGACTGTGAAGCATGGCATAAAGCCATTTGCAAGCATTACAAGCACTTCAAAAAACAAGGGATATGTAATGGAAGGCAGCTACGGATTCATAAAGAGGGGGATATTGAGAACACCTTCCTCACTGTTAATCTGTACCAAAATGGAACCATCATGTTTCAAGGGAGTGAGGCAAGCCTTAGGTCTGTCCAGCAGGACATGACCACCATAAAAGCACTGGCAGAGACAGAGAAAGGCCTGCAAGAGCCACACAGACAGCCCGACGCAGGCACCACACAGAACACAGAGGAGGAGGAGGAGGAGGAGACTTACAATGGTGACTACATTTCCCAGCTGGAGCAGCATGTAAACCTCTTAAAAAACAACCTGTCCCTACAAGAAGTTGAACAAGTGCAGCTCAAAAAACAGCTACAGTTTACCAACCAGCAACTAGAGGAACAAATCCACCACCTAAAACTGGACTTTGCAGCATGCGTGCAAGAGCTGACTGGACATATTAGGGACCTGCAGCAAGATAGAGAGGCCCTAAAAATGGAGCTTCAGGACATCAAAGAGGAGTTGAGGTCAGAGCGGAGCAGAGGTGAGAGCACACTGCATCCCAACACCCCAGCCACCCCAGCAACACCAACCCCTACAGAACTCCCCCTAGCAGCATCAGAACCACCATCCAACACACAGACAGACACCCCTGAAACCCAGCACATCAGCCAAGCCCAGCCCACTTCAATTATAGACGCGGAGGTAGTCATTCTCATTGACTCCAATGGAAAATTTTTAAATGAAGAGCAACTATTTCCTGGCCTAAAATCAGCAAAACTCTGGTGCCCGAGAACAGCTGATGTATTAGAACGTCTGGACAAAGGGAAAATGGGCAATCCAAGCCACATAATTATCCATGTGGGGACAAACGACCTCCGGGCACAGCAACAACGTGTGTCAGAGTCCATCATCAGAATGGCAACAAAGGCAACAGAGACTTTTCCCACATCTAAAGTAGTCATTTCTACCATCTTGCCTCGATCTGACTTCCATCCAGACACCATTGCCAAAGTGAATGCAGCCATCTCCCGTGGATGTGCCCTCATGCCTAATGTACATCTGGCACATCATCCCACACTGGGCCTACACAGCTTGCACGACCACGTTCACCTCCGGAAAGACACCATCCGAGTATTTGCCAAAACCCTGAAAGACATCGCCCTTGGTCGGAGTCCAGACAGGCAAAACGCCACAGCACATCACCACAGCAGACCGTATCCCCCTGCGCCACGCCACAAACACCACCACGCACCCAGGATTCATGGAGAGGGCAATCAGCACCCCACAGCCAGAGACCCCTCACGCCAGCAGCCAACACCTAGGAGACCAACAGCTCAACACTCCATGTCCTTGAGACACCACCATGCTCCATGGCCAAGAGGACCCCATAATCCTGCATCCCAACGGAGATACCCAGCACCCCAGAACCCCCCGCCCCCACAGAGGCACCCTGAGCCCCTGCAGAGGAACCCCCCGCCTCAACATCAACATCCCATGAGCCACCTCCAACATCAGCTGCCAGAGAACCACAACCCACCAGCACCCGGTCACCCGGGTAACTACCAGAGGCCAAGGAGGCAAGCAGCAGCAGAGGATAGCCCTGAGGCAGGCAGGCATCACAACCCACAGGTACCCCATAGGCCAGAACAGGAGCAGCGTAGCTATGCAGCAGTGTTGAAAGACACAACCAACACCAGTAGTACTCAGCTGGGAGAGATCCGAGACCTACTAAACATTATTTGTGCACGGCTACTAGACCAGTCATGACTGGTTTATAAAAAAAAAAAAAAAAAAAAAAAAAAACACAACACTTACCTTGTTGTAACATTCATCTTACAATGTCAAGTTAAAATGATGTTTAATTTCTATAAGATAAGGTTCATTTTGGAGGTTCAAAAAACTTGTTAAAATCTGTTACATCTTTGCTGACACATTACGGATACAATGAGATCTTTAACGGTTACTCTATGGAATATCCAAGGAATAAATTCATCTAGTTTTGGTTGTAAAACTAAAACACTAGAATTTAAGAAAAGCATACAAAATATGGACATAATAATCCTGCAAGAAACATGGCGCAGGACTGATGAGGTGACTCTCTGCCCCACAGGTTACTGTGAAATAGCCATTTCTTCCAGAAAACACAGTAAAGTCACACGGGGAAGAGATTCAGGGGGCATAATTATTTGGCTTAGATTAGAAATAGCACAATACATTTCCACAATAAAAAAGGAACAATCCCATATCTGGTTAAAAATTGACAAGAATTTAACACAAACAACAAATGACATATTTCTCTGCGCACTATACATCCCTCCCTCTGAATCCCCATATTATGAGGAGGAAATCTTTGATACTCTCCACACTCAAATTAACCACTTCCAGGCCCAAGGAAAAGTATTGATTTGTGGAGATTTAAATGCCAGAACAGGAGCCCTTACTGATTACAACTCAAATGATGGAAACAGTCACATATTTGGTAACAGCTATCCTCAAGACTTAATTAACTTTGCCCGCAATAACTTTGACAAATCAATTAATAAAAATGGGAAATTACTCATAGATCTCTGCAAAAGCCTTGGTCTATATCTGGTCAATGGTAGGGTGCGAGGGGACTCGCTGGGTAGATATACATATAGCTCATCTCTTGGCTGCTCAACTGTTGATTACATGTTTACAGACCTAGATCCATTCTCATTCGAAGCATTTACGGTCAAGCCTCTAACACCCCTGTCGGATCACAGCCAAATCACTGCTTACCTCAAAATGACAAAAACAACACATACAAGGCCCAGTAAGCTGTATAACACCAGGAAAACCTACAGATGGGCCCATAACAGCAACGAAGAATACTTAAAAGCACTGAGGCAACCCAAAGTACATTCCTTAATTGAATCATTTCTATTGGCTTCTCACACACATAATAAAGATGGTGTAAATCAAGCAGTTGAAAACCTAAACAGCATATTTCACTGCCTGGCCACCATTTCTAAACTCAAAACAAACACAAAAATCCGCAAGAATAAACACGAAAATGAAAAATGGTTTGACCAGGATTGTAAAACCATGAGAAATAAAGTTAGGGTCTTGTCAAACCAAAAACACAGAAACCCCAACAACCCTGAAATCCGCCTTAATTACTATACAGAACTTAAGAAATATAAATACACACTTAGAAAAAAGAGGGAGCAGTTCACTAAAAATCAATTGGAATCTATTGAAGAATCTTTAAATTGTAACAATTTCTGGAATAATTGGAATACATTAACTAAAAAGCCACATGGGGAACTGGCCATACAAAATGGAGAGATATGGAGTAGCCACTTCAGAAACCTGTATGGAAGACATGTCATGACCCCAGAGCAAGTCAACATTCATAGTAAATTGATTGATATGGAGAACACTATAATTAAAAACCAAAATCCACTAGACTATCCAATCACAGAATCAGAGTTGACGGAAAAACTTAAGAACCTACACCCAAAAAAGGCAAGTGGGCCTGATGGCATTCTTAATGAAATGCTCAAGAATGCAAGCCTCAGTCTCCGATTGGCCATTTTAAAACTGTTCAACTTTGTTCTGAGTGTTGGATACTTCCCAGACATCTGGAACACAGGACTCGTTACACCTATTTTTAAGAGTGGAGATAATTTGGACCCCAACAACTACAGAGGCATCTGCGTAAGCAGCAACCTAGGGAAGTTATTTTGTAGTGTTTTAAATCATAGAATCTTAAACTTCCTTATTGAGCATGATGCCTTAAGCAGAGGCCAAATAGGATTTTTACCAAACTGTAGAACTTCAGATCATATTTTTACCCTGCATACCCTTATCAATAAATATGTCAATCAAAATAAAACAAAAATATTTGCATGCTTTGTGGATTTCCGGAAGGCCTTCGATTCAATTTGGCATGATGGCCTATTCTGCAAGCTCATTGAAACTGGTGTAGGGGGGAAAATATACAGCATAATAAAAACAATGTATTCAAACAACAAATGTGCAATTAAGATTGGAAACAAACAGACAAAATTCTTTACGCAAGAAAGGGGTGTGAGACAGGGCTGCCCACTATCACCCACCCTCTTCAACATATATATTAATGAATTGGCCAAACAACTAGAACAGTCAGCAGCCCCTGGACTGTCATTAAATGATTCAGAAATCAAATTCCTTCTTTTTGCGGACGACTTACTTTTACTTGGCCCCACAGAAGTCGCTCTGCAGCAACACCTAGATGTCCTGCATAATTTCTGTCAGACCTGGGCCCTGACTATTAACCTCCAAAAAACAAAAATACTAACATTCCAGAAAAAATCCAGATGTCAGGGAAGTAAATTCACAATTGGAACAAACACAATTGAACATGTAAAAAGTTATACTTACCTTGGACTAAAAATTAGCTCAACTGGCAATTTCAACTTGGCTGTAAATGATTTGAAAGAGAAAGCAAGAAGGGCGTTCTATTCCATTAAAAAATCCATCCAAATTGACATACCCATTCGAATCTGGCTCAAAATTTTTAAATCAGTCATTGAACCAATTGCACTATATGGCAGCGAAGTGTGGGGTCCTCTTATGCACAATGGATTTGAAAAATGGGACAAAAACCCAGTGGAAACCCTGCATGCAGAATTTTGTAAGAACATCCTTAAGGTGCAGAGAAACACCCCCAACAACGCATGCAGGGCTGAATTAGGACAATACCCACTACTTATCAGTATAGAAAAAAGAGCAATTAAATTCTTTAACCATCTAAAAATGTGTGACCCCAAATCCTATTGCTTTCAAGCCCTTAAAAGCCAAGAGATGACTTCAAAAGCAAGCCCCCTCATCCAACTAGTCCTGAGGCTCACACAACCTACCAGTAATTTATCAAATCAAACTAAACAAACTAACAAAACTAACGTCCAGTCTCAGGATGTTACCACCATTGCACAAACAATTCGGCCCAACCAAGCTATAAACACAGAAAAACTAAACTATTTATCATATTGGACTGACACAACAAAAAATCAAAGTAAACTTCAATGCTATTTGGCCTTAAACAGAAAGTACACAGTGGCAGACTACCTCTCCACAGTAACAAATATTAACCAGAGAAAAACATTGACCAGATACAGGCTAAGCAGCCATAGCCTGGCTATAGAAAAGGGTAGACATCGACAGACCTGGCTACCCACAGAAGAAAGGCACTGCAAAAATTGTGACCAGGGCGCTGTAGAAAATGAACTTCACTTCTTAAGTGAATGCAGCCAGTGGAAAGAAATACGCAATCAATTCTTTCCTGAATTTGGAAATATACATCCTGACTTTCCAAACCTAGAAAGCAACAAGTTACTGAGAATTCTACTAGGTGAGGAACAAGAGAGTGCAAGGGTTGCAGCCAGGTATGTAGATGCCTGCCATAGAGAGAGAGAGTCACCTCATGAGTGAATCACAAATACAAATACATCCAAATACATCCCATCCATGCACACACGCACACGCACACACACACACACACACACACACACACACACAGTATTGTTTAATTAATTATACTATGTCCTTGTTTTTATTTATGTAACTTGTACTTTGTACAAATGGAAATGCTTTGGCAATGCAATGTATATTTTTGACATGCCAATAAAGCTTCATTGAATTGAATTGAATTGAATTGAGAGAGAGAGAGAGAGAGAGAGAGAGAGAGAGAGGGATGAAGAGATAGAGAAAGATGAGAGAGAGATAGAGAAAGAGTGAGAGAAAGATAGAGAGAAAGAGAGAGATGGAGAGATAGGGATGGAGAGATAGAGAGAGGGATGAAGAGATAGAGAGAGATGGGGAGAGATGGAGAGATAGAGAGAGAGAGAGAGAGAGAGAGAGAGAGGAGGACAAAATTACAATAAAGAGATAGCACAAATCGATTCAGTCCCTGCCAAACCTTGAATCTGAAATAAACATGTTGGCAGGTTTTAGATTCTGCTATTTTAAGTGGGGCAAAGGAACAACGAAGAGGAAGATACTGTAGCATATAGACCACACACACACACACACACACAGACACACACACACACACAGACACAGACCAGTGTTTCCCATACATAGACCATTGTGTGGCGGGCCGCCACAGAATGGAATCCTATCGCCACATAATAAGAAAGACTCACGATTAGAAAAAAAATAAAAAATAAAAAAAAAACTCGCGAAAAGAAAATCAGTTGCGTATCGTCCCACTTCACTCACACCTGTATCGTTCTTTCCTTCGCCCCTTGCACGCGCGCACCAGGGTTTCCCCACAGCGCTTTAAAGCTAATTCACCTTGCCAAAAACTGCCCGCCGCCTTGCTTACGTCCCCCGGATTTTTTTTAACGCATAGACCTACATAAAAAGGCCGGTCGCATCATTATCACTGCGCGATGAGGCCAAATAGCGGCATCTGAAAGTTACTGCGCCATCGGCAATGTTACCTTTTGCTACGCCAACATTATTAGTTTAAAGGAAGAGGCTAATTAACCAACAACTGTAATTCATACCATGATCGTGGGTAGAACACCTGGGGTTGTGTTTTAACGTTTAATCAAGAGAATATGTGTAGCCTGTGGACGTGGCTTATCAAAATTGTCCATGCTCATCTTTACAGAAAAAAAAATCTGCACGTTAATAGCAGTTCACTAAAGTCACCAAAGCGTCAAAGTTAGCTGTCAACGTTAGTTGGTTTACGATCAATAAACACAAGCGCTACTTACGGTATTTGCAATAATTTCTTGCCTATGCCTGTAATGATTAACCAATTGGAAAGCACACGCAACAAATGTTCTGTTGCGCACACAGACACTGCTCCCTCCCTGCCGGTCTCCTCGTCATGCATATATGTTCCTTATTGATTTGATGCAGGAGATAAGCCTACAGTCCTCATACTTTTTGTAAACCTTAAACTCATACAATTTATTCGTCAAGTTGGATTTAATTAATGTGACCTGTTTCACAGCAATTTATGATTGTGCCATGAGTGTGGCTGTACTGCAAGTAGCCTAATTGGTACAATGTCAGATGACACTTAATGACTTTAGAAGCCAATAGCCTTGAGGAAAAGGTTTCTTTTTTTACATTGAACAGTTGGGATAAAAACATTTTTTGATGAAGAATAAAAGGCAACGGCTTGGTCATTTTAACAGGCATTCTATTGCTGTTTAAAACCTCAAAATTAAGTTTTATCCCATTACTTGATTAATTGATTATATAATAGGTGTTACTGTGATTGTAGCCTTTAAACTTTACCTACTTTATTTATTTGTTCAGTAAATAAAGTAAAGTAAGGCTGTTGCCAACTTAAATTTGTGCCCCATCGGGCAACGCCCCTCCCCCCTGGCCATCTACCCACCCTGGGGCGACCCCAACGTCGATTGCCCGGGCGATGCCCCCTCCCCCCTGGTCACCACCCTCATCAGCACAGTGGACCACCACAAATTGCTACCTAATCTGTGGGAAACACTGCAGACACACACACACACCAAGTAACAATGCAACAAGTCAGCTCAATGGTTGGCATTTCATAAATGTCCAAAAGCTGTTTGCGTCAAGACCGAGGAGAACCCATGGCACTAAAATTCTCTGATGGAACAGTTTGTCGCCAATACGTTAGCCAAGTTGAATAAAGTCACAATTCAATTTCTTCAAGTTTGTTTTTCTGTGAGTGTATCTGAGCTAAGCTGACTTGCTTTGACAGTGCAACCCAGGGGACGTGAACTCTGGGCTCTGTCATTGGTGGTGTGTCTTTCTGACAGTGTCCGGTGCCGTCCGGCTTACCGTCCAGCAGGTAGTCGGCACACAGGTGGATATTGATGCTGCTATGGAGGCCGGAGATGAGGCGGTAGAACACTCGCTTCTCCAGACACAAGCCTGCAGTAAACAACAAACATAACAACACGTGTAAACAAACACACCGATAGAATGCAAAGGAACATACACACATTCTAGAATCTACATGGCTGCACCCTGACAATGCTTAGAGATCTATGGACTATTCATGACGGCTAAATAGCACAGAGGGCCCCCTCACAAAAATAAAAAAATAAAAAATGGGGAGAAGAGAAGAGGAGTGAAACACTATAGGAAAATGAGAGGGAAAAGTGTATGAAAAACAGGTGATGAGAGAGAAAGGGAGAAAGACAGTGAGAGAAAGAGTGTGTTTGAGAGAGAGAGAGAGAGAGAGAGAGAGAGAGAGAGAGAGAGAGAGAGAGAGAGAGAGAGAGAGACAGATGTCCTCGGAGTCTGCTGCCATGAGCTGTAACATCATCTCCCCCGGTCCAGCAGGCATTCACAGGGGCACCTAAGGACACTCAATACGGGGGCCTTTGAGCCTCACTCACAGAGCACAGAGGAGACCATAACAAAGACACTTAAGGGGGGGAAGAAACGCTTCAAACGTGCTCCACACTCAAGAGGAAGAATGGAAACGGTCCTTTCATGTGCCTCCAACAAAGAAAAGAGAGAAAGAAACGGGGAAATGGAGGAGTCGGAAACGAAACAAAAGTCAAATGGCCACTTCAGTTAAGTGGCAGTGGGGCAGCAGTGACGGTGTCACAATAAGTGAGAACTGAGAACCGCCATACGATCCTATTCAGAAAGACGTTCTCCAGTCAAAGGCCTGCAGAACCCGGCCCATGCTAGCACAGCCAAAGAACCTCCACCATAGAGGGTAAAAGCTGAGGGAGAGTTTCAAACGTTGGTTAAGTTTTGATTTCTATTTCACAAGGGGGAAGGGAGGGGGGGATCCCCTTTTATGCAGACCAAAGTTAAGTAATGCAAGTAAATGAAAGTCAGTGAAAGATCATTGAAATGTTTATATTTTGATGCACTTACGCAGACCAGAATAATCCATGTTTGCTCCCATTGAAATGTATTGCGCTGCTCTATCTTGGTCATGTCTTTGCTTCCACTCAATATTGCATTTCCAACCAGCCCAAAGTAAACGCATGCCTTCTGACAGTGTCCAGACTCCGCTCAGGAAGGGAAAGATATCTGAGTCCATTTAGCTACACGGAACCAAGGAACTACACATGTCAGGAGTTCTTGACATCTTTTCTAAATCTTTTTTTTTATTTTTTTTTATTTGTAATTCTGTGCTGTTTTTACTGTCAAACTAGCAAACTAACTACATAAAAGGTATACAAACATTTTTTTTTTCTTTTTAGCACTGCCAGAAAATGCTAATGATGTCTGATAGCCATAGTCATGCTGTAACCCAGAACTACACAGTGCATACAGTACTGGGATGGCTGGCGGGAACTTGCATTTATCCACCCTTCATACAGTATGTCTGTATGTCATCAAAGTTGATGGTATCAACACAAATTCTCTGATAGAAAATATACCTCCAACAGTCATGAAAAATTGCCTAGTGTCTCTTCAAGCAATGAAAAATTTTCAATACAATGTTACCCAATTACATTATTCTTAAAAGTGAATGTAAAGTACTGAACAAATCAGTCTGGGGTGTGCCATAAATACAGCTCAAAGGTGTCTTTCCTTATGTGGCCTATAGGAGGCGCTGAGGAAGAGGAGGTTAAAATGATGCTTACCTTCCAGCCAGTCATAAAATCCTTCACCTGCCAAGATACAAGCACAAGGACAAACACTGAGTACCAGGGACTGAGTCATGGGAACACACATCTGTCATTCTTAAATAGATAAGTTACATAAAATGAAAGATAACAGCTGATAAAATATATAAAACGCAGTCAGCATGAGAAAAAGGGGAAAGAAAACTCACCATCATCATTTCCTGTTCGAAGAGGGGAAAGAGAGACAGAGAGAGAGAGAGAGAGAGAGAGAGAGAGAAATATATTGATCAGATCTCAAATAACTCCACTGACTCACTTAACAAACTGAGTGAGGTTCCTGTGAGATATTATTTGAATAGACTGTTGTAAATAAACGTCTGTCGCACAATAATAATAAAAAAATGTTCCAGGCAGACCCCATGTGCTTATAAAATTACTTGGCTTTTCAAGAATTTCCATGTGTAGAATTTGTACTCATCTGCAATAAATCTGCATTACCTTTAGTAATTCTTGAACATGAGCTTGAGCTTTTAAGCCGCGGCATCTGCATGCACCACTATTTAATCAAAATCTAAATCTATCATTTAATTAAATCTGTACAAAACTAAATGCCAGCTCATCTCAGCTTTTAATGCATTCAACACTGCATTCAAATGCAGCTTGGCACTGGGTTGGCAAGAGACTAGCATGTGCACAGTCTCACATACACAGACAGAATCACACAGTCACACGCACATGAACGCTTTCTCTCGCTAACACCCCCCCCCCCCCACCCACATCACACACACACACACACAGACACACACACACGACACACACACACACACACACACACACACACAGACACACACAGACACAGACACACACACACACACACACACACACACACACACACACACACACACACACAGACACACACACACACCTCATCATAGAGCTGTTGTGCTGTCTCATTATCAGTGAGGGAGATTGAATTGGCACTGGGCCCTGTTTCGACTGGACACGACACAGGGGGTTGGGGATGGGGTCAGAATGACTGGGGCAGAGAGGAGTACACTGACACACACACACACGCACGCACGCACACACACACACACACACACACACACACACACACACACACACTCTCACTCACACACACTCGCTCACTCACACACACTCTCACTCACACACACGCTCACTCACACACA
Source organism: Sardinella longiceps (assembly GCA_027497455.2). NCBI lineage: Eukaryota > Metazoa > Chordata > Actinopteri > Clupeiformes > Clupeidae > Sardinella > Sardinella longiceps. The sequence goes on along the minus strand of JAODXP020000100.1, from coordinate 30,486 downwards.
CGCTCACTCACACACACGCTCACTCACACACACACACACACACACACACACACACACACACACACACACACACACACACACACTCACCTCGGCTGGGGGCCAGGGGGTTTAAAGGCCGGTACACTGATCTGGGCCTGCCAAAATAGAAAACAGAATCCTTCTCAAGGAGGTGCTAACACTCTGTGTGTGTCTGTGTGTGTGTGTGTGTGTGTGTGTGTGTATAAGAGCGTGTGCGTGTGTGTGTGTTTATGGATATGGGAGAAAGTTGACTGATGGCTTATGTGAGCAAATACCACACAGACAGAAACTAAACAGAGATAGAACAGAGAGGTGTTGGAGGAGAATTGAAAAAGACTGGAATTTACCGGTGTCAGAAAGGGTATTTTGGTGAAGATATCTGTGTCTGTGTGTGTGTGTGTGTGTATGTGAGTGAGTGAGTGAGTGTGTGTGTGTGTAAGTGTGTGTAAGTGTGTGTGTGTGTGTGTGTGTGTGTGTGTGTGTGTGTGTGTGTGTGTGTGTGTGTGTGTGTGTACGCGCGCGCCTGTGTGTGTATATGAGTGAGTGTTTGTGTGTAAATGTGTGTGTGTGGTGTGCGTTCGGGTGTATAAATGTGTGAGTGTGTGTACGTGTGTGTGTGTCCTACTTGAAGCAGTTCTCCTCATAGATGCTGTTCCACACCCTCCAGGCTGAGGGCCCCTTGTAGCCAGTGTAGCGCTCCGGGTTCAACAGCAGATCCACATACTCAGCTTCTGGAGCCGTCTCATCTGGGGAGGAGGGAGGAGAGAACACAAGGGGCATTAGGACCAAACACACACATGCACAATAAGCAGATAAGGCACACAGTAAACCATGATGAGACAGTAAAGTCTCATAACAGGTAGCCTGGAGATACCAGTAACTCACCACCTGCTTCTGGGGCCTGTTTCCCAAAAGCTAACAAAGCTAACTAAGTTAGCAACTATGTTGGTTGCAATGCAATTTCCCATTGCCCATTTCCATAAGTTAGCAACTGTGCTTTAGGAAAATGGACGTCTGAGTAGCTCTCCAAAGGGTCAAAAGAAGTAAATAAACGGGCATAAGGACCAAAAATACACATGTACAATAAACAGAGAAGGTACACAGTGAACCCAATCCAACACCACATCTTGTTGCTGCTAATGTCTGTCTGCATTACGCTGGTTTTTCATGCAAGCGGAGCGGAGCCGCTGTCCCCGCTTCTAGTAGGCGTGCCGATTTGTGGGAACGGTGTGATTGACTGAACTAGCAAGCTAACTGGCTATCGAGGTACTTAGCTTGCTATTACAACACTGATTTCTTGAAATGAAGCTCACAACTAAATGTTTACCATTCCAGCAACAACAATAACCTCATACGAAGTCCTTACAGTTATTCTGTTTTTGACAAGTTATGATCAAACAGCTCCACGGTCATCGAATTTTCCAACCGTGAGAAGTAAAAACAAGCAATCTGATTGGCTACCGCCCTTCATTTGCATAATATTGAACACTGCTGAACTTTTGCCGCTGGCTCCGCTCATCTCGCTGCTCTACGTCACATTTGACTGTTACTAATTGGAATGCATTGAACACAGAGCACCGCTTCGCTCGCATGAAAAAACAGCGTTAGTCTGACGAGGCAGACTGAGCAGTAGAACAGGCTCAATCCAAGGGACGGAGAGCCATTGGTTGTCTGTCAAGCTGCCTCTGCCGCTGATAGGATGATAAGCTACTACTAGGGTACGTCTACTGTACGCGACAGAGCACTGCGATTGGGCCATACCTTGGCAGATGAGGCCCTACTACACTATGGCTTGTGCCTAGATGTACTGGATGAGAAAAAAAAAACTACTGCTAAGGTACACCTACATTTCTAAAAGTCTGCATAGTCCTTTCAAACACAGTCAGTGTGAATGTTTGAACAAAATGTTTGAGTGTGTGTGTGTGTGTGTGTGTGCGTGTGTGCGTGTGTGTGTGTGTGTGTGTGTATAGAGATTCCTCTCACCGTCCAGCTCACAGAAGTGGTCCTGGGCGTCGTCATGACGAGCCCAGTCTGCAAACGCTTCTTTACTCTGGTTGCTAGAGAGATGAGACAGGAGGAGATGAGGTCAATCAGATGAGACAAGAAGAAGAAGAAGACGAGCACAGGTAACACAAAACAAAATGGAAAAAGGTGAGTGAATTTTTAGCAAAACACTTGGGATTTCGAACCACAATAAATCAATGGTATACATCAGGTATGGAATACACAGTTCAAAATACGGATCCACATATGGCCATACAAATATCAATTTACACTTTCTATGAGCCCCAGTTTTTATAAGGCATAATAAACACATCCATAGAAGGTTATAATGCATTCATAAAGATTTATAACTAATGTCATTAACGTTAATAACTGTTAATACATTCCCATGACTGTACTTACAAGACATTGTTAGACAACTTGAAATATCACTTTCAACACAACACTCTCAGGTAACCACATAAAAAACTGTAATTAAATATGTCCATATGGGAAGGTAAACGAGCCTGGGTGGCACTTCAGCTTAATCCCCCATTAGCAACACTGTCTGTTTCTCAGAACCCAGCTGTTCCCAGAGCAGTTCTCCTGAGGTGGCCCTTTTGCGGGGGGGGGGGGGGGGGGGGGGGGGCGTGCTGCTGTTTACTGAGCTACTGTGCTGCTGTTTGTTTTGCTAATGTCCCTACAAGCGCAGGACACACGACCCACTCAAATTCCAATCACTCCGCCTCTCTACGTATTTACTCTTCGTAAAACACACACACACACACACACGCACACACACACACACACACACACACACACACACACACACGCTTTGCAGTGGTCAAACAAGAAATTAGGAGACGTGGCATAATTTTTCATTCTTTCTTGTTTTGTTTTTTTTTCGTGAAATGTTGCTAGGCAACCAAGTAACAGTTACATGTGTACCAACTGGATGGTCATGGTCTGCAGCCTCATCAATGAT
>JAODXP020000100.1:0-20000 GCA_027497455.2 Sardinella longiceps | reverse complement strand
GAGAGCGTGTGTGTATGTGTGTGTGTTCCATATAGGGTGGTAGTGCTTTCTCTCTCTCAAAGAAACTCAAAAACATGTTTCCTGCAGTGGCTTCCGTGCCCCCTATCACACTCAGAGAGAGAGAGAGAGAGAGAGAGAGAGAGAGAGAGAGAGAGAGAGAGAGAGAGAGAGAGAGAGAGAGAGAGAGAGAGAGAGAGAGAGAGAGAGAGAGAGAGAGAGAGAGAGAGAGAGAGAGAGAGAGAGAGAGAGAGATAAGAGTGAGTGAGTGAGTGAGTGAGTGAGTGAGTGAGTGAGTGAGTGAGTGTGTGTGTGTGTGTGTGTGTGTGTGTGTGTGTGTGTGTGTGTGTGGTGGCTTCCATGCCCCCTATCACACTCAAGAGCGTCCACTCTATCCTGTTCTCCGCCACGTCAGGCAAGGAAAGGAAAAAAAAAAAAAAAAAAAACCTGCCACATCAGCCTCCCTCCCACCCCCACTCTGACCGCCCACCCCCCTCCCTGACTCAACACCAGAATGAGTGGTCTTGTTATGCATTAGTGGTTGGTAGTTTTAAGCACCGAGCTAGAGGAGTGATTTTTTTTTATTAATAGTAGTAGTAGTAGTAGTAATAGTACAGACTTAGTGAGTTAGTGGGATTTGATTTCAGCCAATACTACCAAGTGTTCTGTAGTAGTAGTAGTAGTAGAAGTAGAAGTAGAAGTAGTAGCAGTAGTAGTAGTAGTACAGACTTAGTGAGTTAGTGGGATTTCAATTCAGCCAATATTACCAAGTGTTCTGTAGTAGTAGTAGTAGTAGTAGTAGTAGTAGCAGTAGTAGTAGTAGTAGTACAGACTTAATGAGTTAGTGGAATTTGAATTCAGCCAATACTACCAAGTGTTCTGTAGTAGTACTAGTAGTAGTAGTAGCAGTAGTAGTAGTAGTACAGACTAGTAGTAGTACAGACAGTGAGTTAGTGGGATTTGAATTCAGCCAATATTACCAAGTGTTCTGTAGTAGTAGTAGTAGAAGTAGTAGTAGTAGTAGTAGTACAAACTTAGTGAGTTAGTGGGATTTCAATTCAGCCAATGTTACCAAGTGTTCTTGGGTCAGGATTTTCATGAGATTCAAATGTATGTAAATACAAACAAAAGCCACGCAAGCTTTAAGACCATGACGAACAACAAGACATATTGTTTGGGGCACTGTTGATTTGTTTACATTCAAACACACTGCCTCTCTCGAGGTTGCTGAGAGAACTACACGCTACAGGTTCATCCAAAATCCTCCCTTATTTGTTTATTTGTTTGTTTGTTTAAATTAAGCAAAATCCTCAGTACCAGGGGAACTGTAGTATTGCCCTAGCCTGGCTTGCGCGACCACGTTCAGAAATGAACTGTGGTCTGGCAAAGCTAGCATTGCCAGGGAATTCCGAGACGGGATTAATCTAAACGTCTATCAAGTGCAATTACACTTTTATCAATGTTATTGGACAGAGCTACAGAGTTGGACAGTGGCATTGTCCTTCAGCCTGTCCGTTTGTCATTGGGTCCTGGTTTGTCTAGGCTCAAGAGTTGGGAAAATTGCCTCCTTGGCCATACTGATTTGATGGCAAAATTTCATGCAGCGACAAGACGTTTGGGTAGGCCCAGGCTAGTATTGTCCAAGACAGTGAGGGGAACAACAATACTCCTCGGGTCATGCCCAGCTATCCCCAAATTAGCCTTGCCTAGCCTACGCCATATGCTCCCCAAAGTTACACGTCCACCACATATATGCAAATGAGCACATAGAACTGAGAAGCCGCTGCCACTCCTGACAGTCGCACACACACACACACGCACAGTCATTTGCATTGTGAGAAAAAGAAACTAGAGAGATTGCAATTCAGCAACACTAAACTCTTTTTGCAACAGTGAGGCTAAACTCCGGGGGACATGGTAACCATGACACAGACACCTCGGATGAAAGTTGCAACTGACAATTCCTGATATGCTATTTTATGACAATATGCTATGATATGCTATTTTATGACAATAATAAACAAATTGACTACATGGGTTCAAAATTTGAAACACTATGGCAGTTGCTGCTTACAAAATGGCTTGTATCAAAGTTGTGTGTTCAAGTTGTGGACACAATTGAAGTCAAACACTGAAATGATGGCTCTATTTTGTAAAAAAAAAATAATAATAATATTTTAATATTTAGTAAATAGTATTTATTTTCTCAATACAACAGTACATCCCAGATAGTATGTACTATGTAGTACGGCAGTATGACAATTCAGAAGCGGCAAGACAGTATCATTTGTGTCTGGACTGACTTTTGGGCGTCTGTCCCCCATGTGGGGCAAGTGAAGCAAACTCACCTTGTAATACCTGAAGAAGTCTCTCTCTGTGAGCTTTCTTATGAGGGGATACACCTTGAAGTTGTTGAAGACATCTATGCTCTCGACGTCGCAGAAGCAGTCGTCCAGAACGCCAGTCAGCTGAGCGAGGAGAGAAAGAAGAACACCAAGGTGTTGCATTTCAAACATTTATAGAATTAGTTCTACAGCAAGTCAAGACAGGACATCAATACGTTAAAAAATATATAAATTGTGAAGATACAGAAGAAGATTCGGAAAACAAACATCTTTCCTGAGTTTCGATATACAGTGGATTTATTCCATCGCCACGTATACATAATGTAGTTGGCTTAGTAAAAATATACTAAGTGAGAACATAAACAATGACTTCCATGGTCAGGACAGCACCCTGGCATCTAGGCTAGTTTAGTGCTAAACTGCTAAAGTTCTACATTCAGTTCAAGCAAAGATGAAAAGCTTGAAAAAAAAAAAAAAAATGAAGTGTCATTCTTATATTTAAGATACAGGTTTACATCTGTAATATCTGAATTACACAGTTATTGGAAGGACATGAACAACTTTCTCTGTGTGTTGTTAAAAGCTAGATTAAGAACCATGTCTACTAAATAAATTGATGCAAATGCACTCCCTCATCCTTGCCAGTTTTTTTTGCAAGGGCCAAGACGCATTAGAGACCAACAGCTGTTGGGACGGGAAAGCCTTAGGCATGAATAGCCTAGCCTACCTGCCCGACACTGGACACCAGACAACAGCATAGGCTAAATTATTTAAGAATTCATTCAATCAATGCAACAGGTCAAGAGGAAAAATAAATAAGTAAGCATGTACGTTAAAGTCATATCATTGAGGTAGAATGCTCTTCAGTCTCAGACCACAGGCAGATTCTGGGATATGATAATGCAGGTAATATTACAATCTTTGTCAAGAATATTAAAAACCTCCTCTAAAATAGTGTAGATTTAAGTAAAGAAAAAAGATCCAATACGAATTTTGCCTATTTAAAACCTGTCTGACAACTTGTGGACAAGCCCAGAGTTACAGGGAACTATTTATGCTGAAAACAATTAACTTTAGTAGTCATGCCAAAGTAATAAAGACAGAAAAGTTCACGTTACTACTGTGTGTGAATTGTGAACCCAACCTTAGCATGTAGTAGTCCAAAATAAAAGATCAGTAAAGATGTTGTCCACGGGCAATAAATATTTCCGGACATGTCGTAAAATACGGAACTATCGCCTTCTGTGACTTCAGCTCATTAGTTCAGAAGTTTACAACTATTAACTCTCGTCTTCTGAGCGGCTGTCATTTCCCAACGAATGTCTCGAGAAAGTCGCAATATAAGCGGCTACTGCTATGCACAGCCACTCTGCCAGTGAGAGGTTTTGAGTGAGGAAACGTGCCAGAGGTGAAGCTGACTGCGAGGATGAGCTGTCACTTCAGGGCCACTTGCTCTTTCCTCGTGCCCATTCTGTCCCCTCAGGCGCCGCCTCCAAAACAAAAGAAGCACGCTCGGAGTAGACCAGTTCTGAGCCCTCCCCTGTTCTACATGACTTGTAGTTTTTTTGCGCCGTTACTCTGCCATGACCTTTGCCTCTGCCGAAGGATTTTACTGTACAAGACTACATATCCCATGAACAGGACATTCTCTCTGTCCAATCAGCTTACACCACGATTTACAACAGCAAGTGTTAAAATCTTTCAAAAATGTGATTAAGCAGGACGAGCAAGTGTTTTGAGGGAGTGCTGTATTTTTATGTAATGCTGGGCAACATATTTCCACATTCTACTACACTCTGCCCAAGGACAGACAGTGTTACACAGTAGAAACTCTTGGTTCTGAGTGCAACCCTCCTGCCTGTTAAATGTCTCTGATGATGAACCACAGAAAAGTTAACTTTAGGTAACCCTGTTGACCTGAGCCAGACAGAAGTATTAAAATAACGTTATGGTTTATTAGCCTGCATGGAAAATGCTACATTCCTGATGCCCGACCTTTAATACTTACTCAGAAATCTGATGCTAACGTTACACAGTTATATGAAAGTTAAGAAACTAATTGCGTTTGTTGCTTCATAGAAATGTAACGATTAGGCTATCTACTAGTAGCCCAGAAAACAGACTATGATGAAAATGACGTCAAATGAAGGTGACAGTGGAAAATGCGAGAACACACACAGTGGCTAACGTTAACTTTAGCTAACCAGCCATGTATCCGGTTTTTAACACCCTAATGTCAAGATCTTTTGCATTTTCAGATACTTGACAAGATATGTATCATATTGTTGTCACAAAGCAGGACTTACGTGGCAAAAACAGCTTTGCTCCTCGTTGTCGGGTGCACTTTTCCCGGACTGAGGATTCTGTGGCGTGTTGTAGTGAAACCACCCCAAAACAAAATCTCCAAGGAGTAGCCACAGTAAAACAACCAGTCCTGTGTTATGAGCCGTGACTTTTAACATTACTGTTGCACAAAATGTATGTAAACAAAGAAAGTAGACTTGCCGATTGACATCGAACTACTGCTAGTGGTTTAATTACTAACGTAACGTTAACGTTAGCTAGCTGGCCACCTCGCTCTAAAAAAAGCACGTCTTTCAACGCAGTTGGAGATTAATAACAATGTAACACTGCGTCATTTAGGTCTCGGGTATGTGGAGACAGTAATATTTTACTAAGCTAAACACGAATATGTCTCAAAACAGAAACAATAGCTGCACTGTGTTCTTTCGGTTCTTTCACGGTGATCGTCAACATCCGTACTGTCCATGATAGGCTACGGCAAGCGCAAAGGAACACTTTTTTCTCATGACAAGCAGTCGCAAAGTTGCAAAACAACGGGCACCCTGCGACTCTGGGCACTACAGTAGCCCCCTCTACTGCTTAGAAGACAATATGACACAATCTGCAAAGGCCTAGTCTTTTTATGGCCTACCCTTATTTACTGGAACTACTGTCTTAGAAATAATTTCAAGATCACGATCATTCACACAGAGCCAAATTCCATTAGAGACTTTATGATAGGCCTATGTGTTCTGAAAGGACAGATGTTATGGAAACAAGTAGGCTAATCAAACAAGCAGTAGCTGTTCCTGAGACTCAAATGAGATTTGTACAACTGAGGCAGACCAACAGTATAGGCTACCTTTTGGGAAGAAAAAAAAGGAGAGTAAAAAGGAGATTAGGCTACTTTAGCTTACTTAGTTTCATCTGTTTCACAAAGTCAAAACTTTAGTGGCTGAATGCAAAACTGAAGAGAGGATCTCAAACGGTATTGTGAGAAAGTAAGTAACCTAGAAGGCTACTGTGAGGGCACACAGGAGCAATTAGAAGAAAAAAAAATCACCATTTGGTGATTGGTCTTTGTGTATTTCCTTTTTCACAAAAAAGGCAACCAACAAATTTAGGACATTTAGGCAAGTGATGACATTAATGCACAATATATGACCTACATCAATTAAACGTTGGTAAAACATTTCTATTGCTATAGCTTAGCAAGAAAAAAATACAGCCAAGTTTGTAAAAATAAAACTTTAATATTTTTAAAATTATTATTCATTCATTATTAATTTGGTATGTTGTAATGATTACATTAATTTGGTCATTGTTTGTAGCACTATGTATTTCTTAGATCTAGAATATTCAATATTTTGTCTTTATTTCATATTTTGTTTATCTTCTAATTTTCTCATACCCACTTCTAGGGACAGATTGTCATCTGGTTCGGCTCAACAATCACATAGCCATGCTTGGTATACTCCAAATTAGTCCAGTCAATGACATTTCCTGGTCTTGTAACAACACATTTCATATAGTTCTTTATCTCAGGTGGAGATAGCACTGTGTCCCACATGTGGACGTCAGTAACGTGTCCATAGAATGCATCATACGCATTAAAGCCCCCCGCATACGCATCTTGGTCTTGGCCGAGCATGATGCTTTTAGTTCCTGCAATGGAGGTGCCAGCTTGAAGGGCTTTTTTCGCACTTGGTTTTCCATTTATCCAAAACTGAGCCAGACCGGTGCTACTGTCCCACGTCACACATACCGAGTTCCACTCATTAAGCTCAGTCGGTAGATGATTAAAGACAATGCCCTTGTCCCCGATATACAACCTGTATCTTCCATCCCCTCTGAAGAACACAAAACCATCTGCGTGTGATGGCGTAGATATGGAAAAAGGTGCTTGTTCTTTGTTGTAGTCTGTGAAGAACCTCAAACACACTGTGACTGCAAAGAATATCTTCTCCACAGCAGGTGTCACTTTTACATGGGCTGTGTTGGATTCCTCTGGGAAGATGATTACTTTACCTGTCATGTCTGGGTGGACAACAACAGTTACAACATTTATAAAGTATAGCATATAGGGAGAGCTTGCCCCCACCCCTTTAGAGTTTTTTTCTTTCACCAGTAAACTTAAAGATCTCTGAATACTCACCCTGTGGGACAGCATAGCAGCCTAAGACCATTACACAAAGGATTGCCAGTTTCATTGTCTCGGATCATTCACCAGACTCTAAGAAATAACATTTGTGCCTCTATCAGTTCAGGCTTATATTCATTCAGTTGTATCTTATCACCTTTTGGACTTAGATCAAAAGAGACGAGAGAGATGACCTTAATTTTTTTATTATATCCAGAGTCTTTGAGGAGACCGACAACCCATAACAAACAAGTCAGTAGGGATTGGTCTTTATTCATTTCCTTGTCCACAGCAAAGATAATCAGATTAACAAGTTTAAAAACATTCAATTGAAGATCACATGAATGCACATTTTTCTATTTACAGTACATCAATTAAACTTTCGGTTTGCCATGGGGTAAAACATGTCAATTGCTATTGCAACAAGAGACAGACAAGTTTATAAAAATGTTTTTTTTGTTGTTGTTTTTTTTTTTTTTAATATTAATTTGGAATATTCATGATTTTATTGGTCATTGGTGTGTAGAACTGTGTCTCAGATCTAGAATATCTTTTGTCTTTACATTTTGTTTGTCATAATTTTCTTACACCTGTTTCTATGGACAGATTGTCATCTGGTTTGGCTCAACAATCACATAGCCATGCTTGGTATACTCCAAATTAGTCCAGTCAATGATATTTCCTGGTCTTGTAACAACACATTTCATATAGTTCTCTATTTCAGGTGGAGATAGCACTGTGTCCCACATGTGGACATCAGTAACGTGTCCATAGAATGCATCATTCAGATTAAATCCACCTCCATATGTGTCTTGGTCTTGGCCGAGAACTATTTTTTTAGTTCCTGCAATGGTCCCACCAGCTTGAAGAGCTTTTTTCGCACTTGGTTTTCCATTTACCCAGAACTGAGCCAGACCGGTGCTACTGTCCCACGTCACACATACCGAGTTCCACTTGTTTAGCTCAGTCGTTAAATGGTTAAAGAAAATGTCCTTGTCATTGATAAAGAAGCTGTATCGCCCATTCTGTCTGAAGAACATAAAGCCATTTGTGTGTGATGGCGTGGATAGAGAAAACGGCACTTGCTCCTTGTCGTAGTCTGTGAAGTACCTCAAACACACTGTAGCTGCAAAAAATATCTTGTCCACAGCTGGGGTCACTTTTACATGGGCTGTGTTGGATTCCACTGGGAAGATGATTACTTTACCCGTCATGTCTGGGTGGACAACAACAACAACAGTTACAACATTTATAAAGTATAGCATATAGGGAGAATACCCCTTTAGATTATCTTGTAACACTTTATTTGAAGGTACCATCTTAAGACTGACATGACACTGTCATTAACTATAACATGACATTGTCATGAATCTTTCATAAACTTTAGAAGCCTGTCATGACTTCTGACATGCCCTAACCCTAACCCTATATTGACAAATACCGGGTGACACTTAATGACAGAAGTCATGACAGGTTTAATAAGTTTATGACAGATTCATGACAACATACCTTCAAATGAAGTGTAACCGATTTTTATCTTTCACCAATAAACTTGGAAGGATCTCTGCATACTTACCCTGTGGGGCAGCGTAGCAGCCTAAGACCATTGCACAAAGGATTGCCAATTTCATCATCACGGATCAGATATTCACCACACTCTAGCAAGAAACAACAATGCTGTCTCTTTTAAGCCAGGCTTATATTCATACTTTATCTATTGCACTTTTATCTTATCACCTATTAATGGATTTGGAAGGGCATGATAAGGGACCTTTATTGTTTTATTATACTGTTCAGAGTCTTTGAGGAGACAGAGCCTTTAAAAATATATGACCGAAATATCTATTATATACAGTACAATATACAAGTAGAGCCATAACAAACAAGCTAGTTTCTTATGAATTTATTCTAATTGTCACCCCTGTTACTATAATATTCAACAATAATGTAGCAGTTCTGTGATCAAAAATTGACTCACCACTGTGAGCTTATTTTTGTTGAGAGCTCTAAGGGTTGACAGACTTGTAAAACTGGTATTCGAGGACATGCACATCTTTTTAACAATATGTTTTGGGTTTTTCTTCCCTTTATTTGATAGGACAGCGCAGAGAGACAAGAAACAATCTGGGGAGATAGAAGGGCTTGGACTGGGAAACAACCTCGGGTAGAAATCGAACCTAACCTCACTCATATCTAAATTGAACCATCTCTGGACGTCTCTGGATTCACGGCATGGCACCGAGCCATCCCATTTTTGTCTTAGGATCCTCATTTTTTATGCTGCTTTTGGCAACATATCTGTTTGTTTCAACGTGACTCTTTATTGCCATGACACGTGAAGCATGTGAAGGTCAATGAGGCCTTTTTTTTTTCTTTTTGAAGCAACTCTCCAATAGACCGGTTTCAGATGCATGTATGCAGAGTTAGGAAGGATGATTCTACAGAGGCCTGACACTGACAGAGGACCCCTATAGAAAATTTGAATGTGTGGGGTGCCCAAACTTATATATTGTCAAAGGGCCCAAACTTTATAGTGGTGCCCCTGCGTCTCTGGATTCATGGCATGGTTTAGTCTTTGGTCTTTTTTGACCTCAACCGTGCCTTCCAGGAATAGGGTAAGGGTAGTGCCTTTTAGGCTGTGCTGCCTGGAAGGTGCCGTTGGGGGCAAAAAACACCACTGAGCGGCACCCAGCCAGCCGAGCCACAATGCCCCAGGACAAGGTCATTTTTGTCTTGGGATCTTGCTCTGAGTCTATGAGTCTCCTCATTTTTATGCCGCTTTTGGCAGCATATCTGTTTGTTTAAACGTGACTGTTTATTGCCATGACACGTGAAACACGTGAAGGTCAATGAGGCCTCCTATTTAATCAACTTGTAGGCCCAGTGTTCACAAAACACCTTATCTTGGTCTACACTTCCAGAAATCCCAGATTATAAAACTGTATAATCAGGAATTCTGAAATGGCGATGATCAGATAGGATTTGTTTATTTATGACGGCCTGGTTCAGTTTGCTTTGATCAGGATCCCAGAAACATCCCATGATTTGTACCTCATGGATAATATGTCATTACAGTCATAGTTGAGGAAGTATTTTATCTTGTAAATAAAGGGCACATGTGCCCTGTGTTTGTTGATGGGCTTTTCTCAATAAAAAATAAAATAAAATAAAATAATTAATTAAAGGCCACATTGATAGAAGGTGATATGATAGGAATAACCATAACAATTCCAGTATAAAAACAATGAAAACTGTACACACCACTGCAAACAGGCACACTTTTTTGTTTATTGTTTTTGTTGTGTACTGAATATTTTATTATCTATATTTACAAAATGGTACAGTGCTGTGATTAAAATGCAATGGGGAAATTATACAGTAAGGTGTGAAGGCCTCTAGATAGCCTATACAAACTTAAAAACGATTCATGCACCATACTTTTACTCAACGTTTACATAGAAGTATTCATACAAGCATAAAAAAATAATCATTCAATTATACTCTTACTCAAAGTTAGAAGTATTCTATTGAAGAGAAAAACACAAAAGAAAAGTAGAGGAGAAAAAGTGGGTGTAAGAATGTGTTTGTGTGTGTGTGTGTGTGTGTGTGTGTGTGTGTGTGTGTGTGTGTGTGTGTGTGTGTGTGTGTGTGTGTGTGTGTGTGTGTGTGTGTGTGTGTGTAAGGGACAGTTTGTATGTTAACTTGTGTGTATTCATGTGAAGTTGATGGGTGTTGATGTGAATATGAACATTATTACATCCAAAAGGTGCCACCAGTAGATTACGAAAGCCTGTTACAGATCTCATTTTGCATGCACCTCTCAACAAGTTCACAGTCCTGTCGGATATTTTCATTTATGCTGTTCTCCTCGACCACACCTCCATATGTTGTATACTCAAGTGCTTGCCAGTTGATCAAATTACCGCCCTGAAAATTTTTGCTCTGAGAAAAATTGTTGATTTCGCATAGAGAAATCACCCTATCCCACATGTGCACATCCGTCAGCTGCCCTATAAATGCGTCGTTTTGATTGAACCCTCCGCCATACGCATCCTGGTCATGGCCAAGGACGATGATCGGTGTGCCTGTGAGAGAGCCACCTTTAAACACAAACTTTCTAGAACTGGGTTTGCCGTTTACCCAGACCTGAGTCAGGCCTGTGGAAGACTCCCACGTGAGACACATTGAGTTCCAGCGGTTCAACTCATCAGGTAGCCCCCAGAAAGTCACACCATTGTGACCAATTACAGCAGCATGGTTCCTTCCTGCCTTGTATAGCAAAAAACCATTGGTGTAAGCAGGGGTAGCCAAAGAAAGGAAAGTCTGTGCTCTTCCACTATCAGGGATGTCGGAGAAGTATCGGAGGCAGACACTGGCCACGTCGATATTCCCATTCAGAGTGGGGTGCACTCTTACGTAGCTGTTTGTTGCCCCTCCAAAGGTGAAAGCTTTACCACTGAGATCTGCAGGGGAGAACTTGGTTATTCCCACTTTTTGGAATCCATAGATTTTTTTTTCTTTTGCAAATTGCAATAGATCAAGTAGCAAGCTAGTTCAATTTCCATATAATATATATAATATTTTCAGCACTTTGATGTGCAAATAATGGTATCCAGATATCAGCCCATAAAATAAATCAGTCCAACTGCATTACAAACATACATCTTAGATCCAAGACTTTATACACTCACCTTGTGGAATTGCAATGCAGCCAGAGGCTAAAATAAAAATCAACACCAGGGTCTTCATCTCTTAGCAGTCTGATCAATCACAACCTTGAACAGCACCAGTGTACAGTATTCATATATATACAGTATATATTGTTTCCCTGTAGTTAATAATTGAATACTCTGTGGATATATCTGCATTCGATTGGCCATATATCGATTGGCAGCATATCTGTTTTTTTAAACGTGACTGTTTATTGCCATGACACGTGAAGCACATGAAGATCAATGAGGCCTCCTATTTAATCAACTTGTAGGCCCAGTGTTCACAAAACAGCTTATCTTGGTCTACACTTCCAGAAATCCCAGATTATAAAACTGTATAATCAGGAATTCTGAAATGGCGATGATCAGATAGGATTTATTTATGACTGCCTGGTTCAGTTTGCTTTGATCAGGATCCCAGAAACATCCCATGATTTGTACCTTATGGATAATATGATGTCATTACAGTCATCGTTGAGGAAGTATTTTATTTTGTAAATAAAGGGCACATGTGCCCTGTGTTTGTTGATGGGCTTTTCTCAATAAAAAATAAAATAAAATAAAATAAAATAATTAATTAAAGGCCACATTGATAGAAGGTGATATGATAGGAATAACCATAACAATTTCAGTATAAAAAAACAATGAAAACTGTACACACCACTGCAAACAGGCACACTTTTTTGTTTATTGTTTTTGTTGTGTACTGTATATTTCATTATCTATATTTACAAAATGGTACAGTGCTGTGATTAAAATGCAATGGGGAAATTATACAGTAAGGTGTGAAGGCCTTTAGATAGCCTATACAAACTTAAAAACGATTCATGCACCATACTTTTACTCAACGTTTACATAGAAGTATTCATACAAGCATAAAAAAATAATCATTCAATTATACTCTTACTCAAAGTTAGAAGTATTCTATTGAAGAGAAAAACACAAAAGAAAAGTAGAGGAGAAAAAGTGGGTGTAAGAATGTGTTTGTGTGTGTGTGTGTGTGTGTGTGTGTGTGTGTGTGTGATAGTGTGTGTATGTGTGACAGTCTTGTGTGTATTCATGTGAAGTTGATGGGTGTTGATGTGAATATGAACAGTAGTGTTATTCCTATTACATTCAAAAGGTGCCACCATGATGAAAGCCTGTTACAGATCTCATTTTGCATGCACCTCTCAACAAGTTCACAGTCCTGTTGGATATTTTCATTTATGCTGTTCTCCTCGACCACACCTCCATATGTTGTATACTCAAGTGCTTGCCAGTTGATCAAATTACCGCCCTGAAAATGTTTGCTCTGAGAAAAATTGTTGATTTCGCATAGAGAAATCACCCTATCCCACATGTGCACATCCGTCAGCTGCCCTATTAGTGCGTCATTTTGATTGAACCCTCCACCGTACGTATCCTGGTCATGGGCAAGGACGATGATCGGTGTGCCTGTGAGAGAGCCGCCTTTAAACACAAACTTTCGAGAACTGGGTTTACCGTTTACCCAGACTTGAGTCAGGCCTGTGGAAGACTCCCACGTGAGACACATTGAGTTCCAGCTGTTCAACTCATCAGATAGCCCCCAAAAAGTTGCACCAGTGTTACCAATGAGAGCAACATGGTTCCTTCCTGCTTTGTATAGCACAAAACCATTAGTGTAAGCAGGCGTAGCCAGAGAAAAGAAAGTCTGTGCTCTTCCACTATCAGGGATGTCGGAGAAGTATCGGAGGCAGACACTGGCCACGTTGATATTCCCATTCAGAGTGGGGTGCACTCTTACATAGCTGTTTGTTGCCCCTCCAAAGGTAAAAGCTTTACCACTGAGATCTGCAGGGGAAAAGTTGGTTATTCCCACTTTTGTATTATTTTGGAATTAAGAGATTTTTTTTCTTTTGCAAACTGCAATAAATCATGAAGCAATTCAATTTCTATGCAATATATCATATTTTCGACACTTTGTTGTGTAAATATTAGCAATATCCAGATATCATTCCACAAAATAAAACTGTCCAACTGCATTACAAACATACACCTGATCCAAGACTTTTAGACTCACCTTGGGACCCAACACCAGGGTCTTCATCTCTGAGCAGTCTGATCAATCACAACCTTGAACAGCACCAGTATACAGTATTCATATTTATAGTTTCCCTGTAGTTAAAAATTGAATATTCTGTGGATATATCTGCATTCGATTGGCCAGAATAAAGGTCAATGACACCCACAACAAAGAAACACAAACAACTCTTATCTGTCACAGGGCACAACTGATTGTAAAACTCAGTCTTTGTTCAAAACAACTGCATCGCTGGGAACAATACTTGCACTTCCTCAACATTGTACAAGTGGCTTGTAAATTAATATATAGTTTTTTTTTTCTTTTTTTCTAATTCATTCATCACGTCTGGAGAAGACTAAAATGTCCTTGAACTAAATTCAAATTCAAATCAGAGAACTTTATGCAGTATGCAGTATAAACTGCCTTATAACACAACCATTGAAAGAGAACATAGATGTTTGTGCAGTCTTGTGCTGTAACCTTCTGTACACAACATGATGTTATCATTACTTTTAACAGAACATTAAAGTGAAACAATTTGTGGCATGCAGTTCAGCCAGTTTCCCCTATTCCCCTTTTTATAGCGTCACCAATGCACAGTGAGGAGTACATTCAGTTATCTTATGCAACACACAGAGCACAGTCGAGGTTCCCGAGAGAATATACAAAATGTCGGAAAAGCATCAGATTTTATGACTAACTTGATACTGACTATTGGAGATCATTGGAAAGAAAAATGGCACAGGTTGTACAGAAGGATGGTGAGTTGATCTCATGTTAACTTACCTCTTCACTTACCACCACTCCACTAACCACTTATCTTACCTTGACATTAGCCCATACTTTGTTCCAAGGTTAGGTAGTTGACATTAGACCACTTTGTATAACAACTAACAAGTCTTTGATTTGGCTGTTGGGTTGTACTATTGTATGTATGTTCAGACTCAAATGTTGTAGGTTCTCTTCCTTCAAAAGCCTTGTACGATTTGGCTGTTAGACAGATTTTTAACTATTTTGCTTGTTCAGACTTAAAGGAGATGTGTGTAAGAAATATATTCCAAACAATCCTAAAATGGCCTTGAAAAGTCACCAGGCCTGAGGGAATTAATTTTAAACACTGATATCACTGACAGTTGTTGTCCAGCCAGAATATTTGCATTTGAAAAGCAAAGTTGCAGCCCACAAGTAGTGTTTATGTTGTCATTTCAAGTGGTGTTTGTGTTGTTTTATTGTCAAGGCATCATTATTCTTCCGAAATACATCATGACAAAGTGAGAAATAAAAAAGCATAAGCTTTTTTGAAAATGAATGTAGTACCAATTTTGGCCACAATCCTGCATACAGCTCCTTTAAAGCTTTATCGTCATACGGAAATAGTTAGTATACACATACATGTAGATCTATACACATAGATTTATTCATTCATCTTTCTGAACATTTCCTCTCCAAATCTGTAAGAGCTGAAGATTATTGTGCTTGGATTCAACCTGTCTGGCAAGACAGCAACGATAAACACATTCCTAGGAGTCGCAGAGTCTCCTGGAGGTCACGCAGTGACACACTCCGTCAAGAGAGAGGGCGTGGTTCAAGGCAGGAAAATAACCTTGATTGACACTGCAGGATGGTGGTGAGTCTATTCTGCCAATCAAACCCCAGAGTACATCAAACGTGAGCTGGTGTTGAGTGTCTCACTCTGTCCACCTGGACCCCACGCCTTCATCCTGGTGGTCGAACTGGACAATCAGTTCACTGAAACTGAAAAGAAATCAGTGGAGGAACACCTTGAGTTCCTGGGTGCAAACATCTGGGAGCATACCATTGTCTTGTTCTCAAAGGGGGATTTACTAATGGGCAAAACCATTGAGGAACGCATTAAGAGTGAGGAGGAAATGCTTTGGTGGCTGGTGGAGAGATGTGGAGGCAGATATCATGTCTTTGACACAATACCAAGAATGGTGATCAGTATCAAGTGAAAACGCTGTTAGAAAAGATAGATGGACTGATAGACAACCATCACCACCCTTATGAGGTTGACCACAACAAGGTGAAATCTACTGAAGAGGCAAAGAAAGCTGATAGAGAAAGTGGATTGAAATACAAGCAGAAGGTCTTAAGGGAAAGAGAGAGAATCAAGTCACATGGTAGGTAGACTCTTTTAACTCTTCTAGTTTTATGAAGATGTTAACGATTAATATACAGTGAGAGAAGTGCAAAGCAGCACAAAACAGCAATCAAGGCTTTGTGCAACAATTAATGAGGAGGACACTGACTCATTGAATATTGCTGTAAATATTATTGAGTTTTATTGAAATTGTATTATACTGCATTAAATTGTATTGAACTGTGTAAAATTAAGACGTAACGCGGCTTCTCTGTAAAACCAATGCTTCAATACATCGCCAAGATATATATTGTGAAGATTCAACTTTAACATCATCAGCTTACAGTTCAATCTATATTCTAACTATTCAAGGTCATCTATATTGTCCTGCAGCAGAAGTGGCCTCTCTGTCTGAAATAAGAATTCTTCTGGTTGGATGGACATTCTCTGGGAAGAGCTACTCCGGTAATATCATCCTAGACAGGGATCACTTTTCCCCTGGAAAAGTAAAAGAGATGGCTGAGAGTGCACAAGGCAAAGTTTTCGGCAGAAATCTCATCGTGGTTGACACACCAGGGTGGTGGAAGTTTCTCCCGGCCAAATACACTCCAACACGGGTAAAGACACAGCTGCAGAACGGAGTAGATCTCTGTGGGAGGTACCCCCACACCATCCTCTTGACAGTGACGGCGGACACGTCATTCCGCAAGGAGACGCGAATCATAATCCAAGACACACTGGAGAAATATCTGGGAGAAGATGTATGGAGACACATCCTAGTCCTGTTCACGTGGTGTCAACAACTGAAAGAAACCACCATTGAGGAGTTTATCGAGAGTGAGCCCGATCTGAAGTGGCTGGTCCAGAAGTGTGGACATCGATATCACACTTTTAGCCAACGGGGAGAGAGTAGCAATCAGGTTGAAGAGCTTCTGGAGAAGATAGAAGAGATGGTGGCAGGAAATTCCGTCTTTTGTCCCCACGCAGAGTCTCGTTGGTACACACAAGCAGCCATTAAGAGATACAAAGTGGGAAAAGATGAGCCATGGTCTGAAGACGCCATTGACAAACTGGACAGGGAATGGTTGCAGAGAGACAAGAGGGTCATTGAAGAGGTCCAACAGGTGTGGGTTACTGCGGTAGAGGCAGCACGCAAACAAAAATCCAACGTAAGCTTGGATGAACCACCTTTCTGTGAGTGTGCTTATTCTAATTACATATTCAACTCTGAAATCATTTAGTATTTAATGAAATCATTTTATATTTAATGAATTTAAATAACAATATATATTTATGTTTTGGTTGCTGTATTAATGCAATTTACTTAATTGTTAATGAACTAATTAATTTAATTCCGTTCTTTCTGTATTAGTGTCATCAGAACAAGATCCCATGGGAACTGTTAATTATGAAGAAACTTCCCAAGGCAACTCTCCTCATGGTAAGCTCGCATGGTTTCTGTAAAACACCTCATCAATAGAGAAGGATTTTTTTTTTACAAAGGATCTACCTTGTTCTTTCATTCAGGTGCAGCTACAGATGGCCAAGCAAAGACTGATGATCAGACCCTTCACAGACAGCAATCTGATGATGAGACGTTAGCAGGTCATGTGAAAGACCTGCTTGAAAAGGAATGGAAACGACGAGACTTCATCGTGACGGACCTGATCCGGAAAGCTGTGAAGGAGCTTAAAGTGTCTATTGCAGGTTAACACTAGTTTTGATAATGTGTAATGTTTGAAATACAGTATCAGTAATATTTACTGTAGCCCTACTGATGTTTTTGTACTTTATGACTTTACGAACATTCCAAAATGTTCTCACCCAGGTTGTAGAGCAGTAAAACATGAATACCATTAATAATTAAATATTTTGTCATTTATTTCTCATGTAACCCACAGCTGAATCTATCTATCTATCTATCTATCTATCTATCTATCTATCTATCTATCTATCTATCTAAAGTATAAGTCCGGAGTAAGTTTAAGCATAGCCCTGCTGCACGAGCCTTCTAACAGCAATATATTTATCATGAAATGAAAGAATTTCGAACAGCATAGACCTAACGTGAAACACTTTACATTGAGTCAATGTAACCTCAGGTCACATTGATTCAGTGTAAAGTGCCTGTTAGTTTCTGCGTTTGCTCTATGCTGTACCAAATTATTTTGCTCCACTCGCTAACTTGAGCATTTAGCAAGCTCTTTCAACAGAACTATGCTTGAATTCACTCCGGTGCTTTCCTTTAAGTAACTTATGTTTGTTTGTGGCATTAGATATGACATCAGAGCCTGGCGAACAAGAGGTTCAGCGATCAGTAAGAAAGGTTGATGGCTGGCACTGCTACCCAAGAACCTCTGGACTTGGATCAGAATTAGACCCTGATGATGAGGGATGATGATCGTTTCATGCCATGATGACATCAGAACAGTCAAGGTGGAGAATTTAGAAAGCAAGAGGATATTCCAGACTGTGTAACTAGATGTGAATGCATCATATACAAGAGTTGGCTTATAGTAACACTTAGCAATATTATGTATGTATGTATCTATGTATTTTGTAGGATGTGCATTGATATGTAGTGTATCACATATGGCTGAATGCATTATACAGTGTGTGCACTGTATGTCATGGCCAATGTATGTAACTTCCAGACCAATACTGTAAGTACTGTGCTTACTGTACTGTAAGTAGCCTACCTTTATTAATTTTATTTCTCAGTATTATTTGGCTCTCTTTCTCTCTGAATAGCCTATTGATTAACCCTAAAAACTACAAGACTCAAACAAAAAATATATCAGTCAAAGGAACATGCCAGAACAACAAGAGTCAACTGAAATCGGGAGCATAGCTCAAGAATCAGATTGAGAATGTCACTAAATGCGCTGTTCATATTATTTGTTATCATCATAAGTGCTGTACGAGCATATATTTGCACTGTATAATATGTGATGTATATCCTGTCTACATGAAATAACAGTCTCAGGTACATATTAATATTAAAATTATTCTGAGTATAGGCTTATTGGTTTATTTTTTTTTTTTCATGAAACTACAGGAACACTAAATGTTATATATGTCATAAATCATGATAATGATGCTTTGAACTTGCATTGAACACAAGACAAAGCACAAACAACTATTTTGAATATTAGCCCTACATAAAATTCTAAGATGTGGGAACAAGACTGCAGAAATAATCCTGAGCCAGGATTAAATAATCCTTAATTCTGAGCCTAACTTTTCCTGCACTGTAACTCTTCCTTCATATATTATTCTTCTGAGCCAAGAGACACAAGGAATATGTTTTGGTCTGATGAGGCGGACCCAACCTCTGTGTCTTGGTAAGACACATACAAGTTGAGCACCCAAAATATGAGTATAGCTACAAACAAGATTTGGTACAAGAAATACAAGGAATCTGTCAAAATAAACAAAAAATTCTCTCTGTTCAAAATGTCACTAAAAGGGTTCATTTGCATTTCAGTTTCTAGATGGAAAATGAGAGGACAATGTCCACACACAAAGACTGGCAGCTTTTACCCGTGAGAACTTCTCTTTGATCTGATCAGTCAGTTACTCAATTACTCAGTCAGTTACGAATTAGTTTCTAAGTGTACACAGGAAAATATAATTTATTCTATTCCTGACTTTGTGACATTCCTGACCCCAACTACAGTCAGAGCCAGGGACGAGGTGTCAGTTGTACTGTATGTTGGTAGATACATGTGCTCAGGGATGGACAAGACTCACCATAGAGGAGTTTGGGCTCGGCGTGTGGAATTTGTTCTAGCATCAGTGGGATATGCGGTCGGAAGTGGAAACGTGTGGCGTTTTCCTTATGTCTGTTACAGGAATGGAGGGGGTAAGACTCTGAAGCTACAATTTCTTTTCACTCATTTTTTTTTAACATGAGAAAACAAAAAACTCCACATTTCAACCTACATAGTGTCTGAGTAAGGGAGTGAGGGACGTCTCTAACCAACTGAGCTAAAATTCTCAAGTTTCTAGCTCAACTGTTTGAAGCGCCCATGGAATTGAGTTGAGGATTTTACACGTACTACTACCGCCGAGCTAGCTGGCCTCCGTTACACGAATCCTTCACTTTGAAATTCTATTCCTTGGCAATTATTTTTAGATGTCAGAATGTCTCTTCTCATTTCAAGTCTAAGACTTTTAAAGGGACACCATGCAACGTTTTTACTGTTAATTTGCCATCCTCAAATTCACATCGGTGATTAAATGGTTCATTACGGGGTGACCGATGGCTCTCTCGTCAGCCTCTAGCATTTGTTTCACAGTAATCCCGCTTGCAGAATGTCTAGTGTAGGGTCCACAAAATAGAAACTGAAAGTAGATATAACCGAAATTTATT